>JANRGW010036505.1:20583-40286 GCA_024733675.1 Psilopsiagon aymara | reverse complement strand
AATCTAAACTTCCCCTGTTTAAGTTTGAACCCATTACCCCTTGTCCTATCACTACAGTCCCTAATGAAGAGTCCATCTCCAGCTTCTGGTTACATTTACCAGAATTTTACTATTACCAACAGTAATGGCTCACATCTGACCTGATCATCCAAGAGGATTTCTTCCCTTGGAAAGCAGGACATAGCAAGATTGGCAGAAGGAAAAATGCACTCCTTAGTCTCACCCAGCAGGATGTTGGGAGACAGCTGCAATGCCTTCCCATATCCAGGAAACGAAAGGAGCATTTCTGCTATCAGTTCTAGCTCCTCACCTTCAAACCACCACAACCACCTTAGCTGTACATTTCAGTATTTGTTCTTCAGTATGAATGACTTTTGCTCATCTTTTCCTTGGCAACAGACCATTACTGAACATAGGACTTGGCATGATAAACAGGAAATATAGACACAGCTTGCCAGAAACAAGATTCTCAAAAATTGATATGACTTCCTTATTCAACCTTAATGCTATAATCTCTGTAAGTCTTTCTTATTTTTATTACCTTAATCAGTAAACAACATAAATCTGGACAACTTCATAGTAAGAAATATTACCCTGAGAAGCAGTTTCTGTTCTGATGACATCACTGTTGTCGTGAGACAAGAACTTAGTGAAATATATGAGCACAACAACTGCATACTGTGCTTTGATTAACACATGGAAAACATTGACCAGATGAAATTCAAGGCATCCAGGAGATATACTTCTACAACTCCATTTTTATCGATAACAATTGAAGTTTTGACCTAAAATATCTAAGAGATATATGAGGCAAATGATTTTTTTTGTGGGGGTAAAAATACTTTCACTATAACTGAGATGCTAAAAGGTGCAGTATTTTTAATTCAGATGTTCCATGTAAAGAGCAAAGATAATGTAAAATGAAGGCTCTTTAGAATACACGAATGCCACCTAGAACACTGTGTTAGTTCAAGATTTCTCTGGAGTTCTCTCTCTTGAACAGCTTTTTAAGTATGACGTCATAAACCTGAATTCCCACAGTGCTTTCGCTCTTAATCACTGCATGTTTCACATGAAGCTTTATATCAGTGGAGCCTAGCAATGCTCAGTATTACTCTTTGCTTGTCTCTGAAATATTATTAAACATACTAGTATATGCAAAAAATGAACTTAAGAACATAAAAATATTTACCAGAAACAAAAAAAAAAAAGAAAATTGAAGTTTAGCATTTTATCACAAATATTTTAAAAGTTTTATTAAAAAAAACAAACCTACACAAGTTTAATGCCTTTTAAAAGAGGAAATGCATTTGTTTTTTAAATTAGAAGAATGGAACTGATATAATCTGGACTAATAGTCTATTTTTGTAAAGGTCTTATTTTATATGAGTGTGCTAATTAATTCTCATCCCTCTGCTCCACTTTTGCCCTCTATAAAATGGAATGACAACCCCTTTTTGAAAAATAGAAGTATTGAGCAGTAGTTCTTTTAAGATGCAAAAGCAGACATGGCCCTAACATAAGAAAGATTCCTTTACAGCAAATCCTTAACCACTTTGATTTTTTTTTTTTTGAACTTGGATGTATAAATGCTTTCCTAAACTATAACCTTGAAAATCTTATGAGAAGAGATATTACTATGTGCACACTTAACTTTTTAAAAAATACCAAGTCATATTTATCGTCTTAGATCTTTCAAGGGCGAAGAATCCAGCATCTTTTCAACATAAACCTATTTATGTAAAAGAATAAAATCTCTGCAGCTCAGACTTGTTTTGCCGAGTTTGTGGACCCCAGAGTGCAAACTTAGAAATACATATTGAGAAGTAAATGTAGCCACAGATGAAGGGCTCACACTGCTTATATAGGTGATGTGAGTTACCTGCATGTGTCTCTCACAGGAACAACAGTAACATAGAATCATAGAATATTCTGGGTTGAAAAGGACCTTTAAAATGTAATCTGGTCCAACCCTACTGCAATGAGCAGGGACATCTGCAACTAGATCAGGTTGCTCAGAACCACATCCAGCCTGGCTCTGAATGTTTATAGGGATGGCACATCTGCCACCTCTCTGGGCAACCTGTTCTGGTATTTCACCACCCTCATTGTAAAAACTCTGATCTTTAGTCTAAATTTACACTCTTTCAGTTTAAAAAATTACCCCATGTCCTGTCACAACAGACCCCACTGAAAAGTGTCTCTTCATCTTTCTTGTAAGATCCATTTAAGCACTGAAAGGCCTCAATAAAGTGTTCCCAGAGCCTTCTCTTTTCCAGCCTGAACAAATCGAGCTCTCTCAGCTTGTCTTAATAGGAGAGGTGTTCCAGGCATCTGATAATTTTTGTGGCTCTCCTCTGGACTCACTCCAACAGGTCCAGGTCCTTCCTAAGCCGGGGACCCCAGAACTGAATGCAGTGCTGCAGCTGGGGTATCACCAGAATGGAGAAGAGAGGCAAAATCACCTTCCTCAACCTGTTCCTTTTGATACAGCCCAGCATACAGTTGGATTTCTGCACTGCAAGTGCACACTGCTGGCTTATGTCCAGCTTTTCATCCACCAGAACCAACTCCTCCTCAGCAGGGCTGCTCTCATCCCTCAGCCTGTACTGATACCAGGGGTTGCTCTGAGCCAGGCTCAGCACCTTGCACTTCGCCTTGTTGAACATCGTGAAGCTCACCTCATTTCGAGAGCCAGGGCATTTGGACCAGATGACCTCTAGAGGTCCTTTCCTACCTAACTTGTTCTGTGATTCTGTGAATTTGCAAAAAGGATTAGACCCTGAGAACACAACGTTACAAGACTGCAGATGAGTAGCCACAAGACCATACTCTACACAGACTAAAAATCTAGAATATTTTCTAGAACCTCAAGACTTCTGCAACCAAGTATCTGCAAAACTTGACGACAAAACACGTGTCTCACTCCCCCTCTAGTGGCTAGTTCACACAGGACAAGCCACTGCTAAAACCACTTTGTAAACTGTAGTGGCAAGTACTTGAGAAGGAGTGCAAAGTTTATCGAACATCTGGGTATCAATACATTCTGTATCATGATATTAGTGGGGTTTGTTTTCAAATTTTTTTTATTTTTTTTTATTTTTTTTTTTTTTATTTAGGAAATGGCATGACATACATTTCTACCATTTAAGATCTTCCCCTGTTCCTAATTTTTTTCTTCTATTTTCAGATGATTTTTGCATGTTCTGTATTTATGCATACATGTGCATATGCAAATATATATGATTATTGCTGTGTATGTGCATAATTTTAGTGATTGTATACATATTTACATTTATGTGCATATTTTCTTAGTGGACTAAGTTGAAAAAGCATTTCCAAGAACCACTTACTCAGGCAAGGTCACCTCAAGTCACTTCTTACATCTACAAATGATAAAAATTTCCTAAGCTTTAAAGATACTTACTCAATTACCAATTACATCAAAGAAGGTTATGTATTCAGATCAGAGAAAAATACATCATGTTTCCATGGCTAAGCATGAAATGCTGTATGCACACTAAATATTTACAAAAAAACCCATGTGGTATAATCTACTGCAGCTTGGAAAATATAAAGAAAACAATAAAACATTAAACTTTGCTTTTAAGTGGGAATGCTCTACAAATATTTATTTACAGAGCTACTGTTCATTGGTCATATTTGGCATATGTCAATTATTGAAGGAAATATAGAAATACAGTTGATGCTAATTATGCAAATAGGATTCTTATAGACAGAACAAATACAGAAGTCAAAGTGAGATATATAAAATATTCTCTAATAAAAAAAATATGTTTAGCTACTGGGTAAAAGGATGTGAATTTTCATCTACATAAGAGAGCAAGAGGATGTTTTCCAAATATTTAAATGACAGTAAAACAAATTAAATAATTAAAGTTCATAGAAACTTAGATTACTGAGAAAAGATGCAAGCAGTGATACTTTTTACCATAGCTCCAACCTATGGTAACAGACGACTAACATTCTCAGATTGTTTGGCCTCTAGTGCACCGAACTCATCTTTTTTTGCATCTGGCCAGCAACAGTAAGACATCACCTACCATACAGCATATCAAACACCAGTTTTTCACTCAATAAGCTAGGCATGCCTTCATGCAGCTCTTTTGTATAGGTATGTGATATATAGGCTGCAGCTACCCAAAATAAATAGCACGTGCAGAAGCTTAACAAGCCATTTTTGCAAGGGTTTTCACAGTCTTATGTATTCACAATCAGGCAGTTCAAATTTAGGTAACAGTCTGTCAAATGGTTTTACATACAATGTTACTTTTAAGCATCCAAACACTTACTGATTTCAACAGGGCAAATCACCTGACTCAAGTAAATGCGTGCCAACCACGCACAAAGTAGAGCCATAAACATTTCATTTGGTAGCAGAGAGAGACAACCTGCTATAACCAAGGGGACAGAAAGCAATTGTTTCAAGAGCATGGAATGACAAAGCATCTGTGATGACCTGTCAGTGCTGATAGCCCTATTCTCCTACGTCCAACAGCTGCTACTAATATTTTACTGTACCAAAATATGTAAAAGGAATTATACAGAAAATAGTACAAATTGCAGCCAGTGTCCTGAAGTTTAAACAGTGCAAGTTTAAAACTTAACCCTAATTTCTCACTACAAATACTGGCACTTAACAATAGTGTGGAAAAAGACTGCAGTTACATATGAATTATAAGAGTAGACTTATGGGGCAATGTCTATCAGGCTGTTTTTGAAACTGCATCCATTCACCAGTTTCTATCTCACCAATGCCTATAGAGACACTGTAAGCTCAAGTTAAATAAAATCTCCAATTTTATTTTCAGACATCAGATTTAGATATGGATATTGGATTAATCAAGATAAAACTGGTTTAGAACCAGCTAAAAAAAAAAAAAAAAGAATAAATAAGCTATGCTAGAAGGTAAGCCTTTTCACAAACATGTGAAAAGCCCCAAGCATATAAATCAATCCCATTTTAACAGCCGTAACAGCACGCCATATCTGCAGCTACAAAAACTGATGGCAATTTGGTAATACAAATGCAATGCGGGTGATTGCCAAGGAAAGGGACACCTTTTTTATACTCCTTCAGACACCAGGAAAAGAGATGAACTGGAAAAAAAACTAACAAAGGAATCTGGTGAATAATCACTAATTTAACCAGAATAAAAACATATTCACTAAATGATGATATCCTGAATATTGGCAAGTACCTCTGAAGATACAACACATGAAAGTAACTTTTCAGGTGTGCTGAAAAGAGAAACAGAGCATCCTTAGGACAAAATGTTTATGTAACAGGGCACAGACTGAGGAGTCACATTCCACAGAGAAGCACTTCCTCTAAGATTCATTGCTTACATTTTACAGTTCCAGGATACAACATGAAACAAAATGATTCAGATGATAATTGGCTGAGTCACAGACTGTTAAATATTTGAAGACAGAAAAAATAGTTCTTTTCCATAACAGATGATGGCCAATTTAAAGACCATGGTTTTAGGTTCTAAAATACAGCTCCATTAACAATCACTTATTGAAAAATAACTTTCACTATTCCATAGACTGATATTGACCATTTGTATTACATAGTTTAAGATCTGCTTGGATATCCTCAAGGTAAGTTATATTTGCTATACCAATTCCTTGCAGCTGGAACTTCTCCAGCTCTCACTGATATGGCTAATTAGTGCACTGGATACAATTTATCAAGGTTTTCAGTAAAGCAGCTTGCCTGATCAAATGATATAAAATGAAAAACTGTGTGTGTGTTGAGCCACTATGCTAAGTTGCTCTAAAGTACTAGTTAGGAAACACAACTGAAGAAGTGAATTACCTGTGAATTCACTTCCTCAGCTGGGAGGTTTCAAGAACACACCAGTGTTCCCAAATGGCTTGCTCTTGAGCCACGTCAATTTAGTGACCCAGTAAGGGATTTAAAAAATGATGTGTAACTATAAGCACAATAGTGCCCTATTAAAAAGTTAAACTAAAAATGTGACGTTATCTGTGGTAAAAATGCCTCAAAGGAAACAGTGAAGGGCACAGATTGGAAAAGATAAGTCACTTCCAAGTATGACTCAAGGAACAGAAATACTGAAAAACATCTTATTTAAACAGTGAAATTTAAGGTAATGATAAGAAAAAATAAAGAAAGTGGATTTCATTTTACGCTATTCCATATTGACAGATAATTCTCTGAGTTTCCCTTGTAGAAAAATGATACTATTCTAATAAAATGATTCATAGCACTAAACCATTTTCCTTAGCAAACACCATCTACATTAGCAGGACTTCTAGATGAACATTTCTTTGGAAGATTAATGTGAGATTATGGTAAGATGATCTGATGGCTCAGCGTATGAAATCTTGTCATCCTGGCAGAAGTACTTTGTTCTTCCAAGAAGCAGACACACATTTGGAAGCAGGAAATAGAACCCAAAATCTGAAGCTGCTGAGACAGAGTCTGCACAGACTCACAGTGACTGCAATACACAGTAAAACAGCAGTAAGTGTGAACCATTAACATGCTGGCACGAGCCACGGAAGAGGTCCACTTATTTGCTGAATTAACAGAGGCACTGCAATAATGCATGCACAGGAAAGGGAAAGAAGAAAAGTATAAACGCTGTCATTCTTAGTGTGGTTGTTAGCGGTTTGTTTAGCAGAAGAAAAATATTTTCCTATGAAAAGTATCAATATACAAGAAAATAACTAAAGGAAAAGCAATCACGGTGAGCAAATTGCACATATGGTGTAAAGCCCATGAACTCAAGAAAAAGATCTTTGTAGATCAGTTTAACTACCTCATGAAAATATTTCCTATCTAACTCCTTGAAACAAATAGATTAACACCCCAAGAACATAAGCTATAGCTTAAATAGTATTTGTCAAAGCCGCAAAGGTAGTATAACTGACATATGTTGTTTTGGTTTAGGTTTCATCATTAAAAAAACAAAACAAAACAAAACAAAACAAAAAAATAACAAAACAACAAAAACCAAAACAAACCCAAAACATATCAGAAAACCCAGCGGGTGATAAATGTTTTTACATGACCTATGAGGCAAACCAGATGGCCTACTAGCCAGAGTGGTTCACAGACACCAGCTGCTACCCTTCTCACCACTTCTCTGCCTTGCTTTCCCCCTGAAGTCTCTGTATACAAAGCAGGATAGGGGGGAGCACAGTGCTGGGGCACAGCTTTCATAGAGTGCATTTCTACCAGAGCTATTTTGACAGCAGGGTCACAGCACAAACAGCACAGCCTCCCTCCATCCTGGAGCCTGCATGGCAGACCATGGACTAAGCTGAGCACCTTGGGCTAGCACACAAGCTCTCAGAGCCAGAGACTAGGTAGGACTGCAGAGAAGCTGCACATATTGGAAGTATAGCTCCAGCTGCAGCCCTAAATCCATCTCCAAGCCTCCGACTTCTTGGAAATAGGAGATTCTGAGGTGAAGGAGCTCTGCAAGGAGCTTACAGGTTGTTGCTTAGAGGCAGAGGGAGTTCCGGAGCATTTGCAACCCAGTATAAGTACAGCTTGTACAGTAGGGATGAAAAGCAGGGCAGGCAATACAGAGTCAGAGCAGCTGGAAGGTGGGAGGACATGGATTTGAAGAAGCAGAAATATGGAATGAGGCAGTGGGAACTTACAGCAAGAATAGCGGAAGATCCTATTTTGGATAGCTATAGGGAATCCATCAGGAAGCTGTGGCTCTTGAACATTTCATGGCATGGCTTCAAGTCCCAGAAAGTTTGGCAACCCTTAATCTGTATTTTCTACTATAAAATTATTCTTTCCTTGCAATGTCACCTGCTCCTGCATTAAACTGTTTTTCCCCTGTTCCAGCCTGCTTCAGATCCCATACTTCCTCCCAACCCGACTACACTTACAAAAACTCTTAGTAATTCCCTATAACTTGGCAATACACTCCCCCGGGGCTTGCATACCATATCTTTCAGTAAATAAAATGCAAAATTAAGTGTGCAAATTCAAACTGGACTGGTCAAAGTGGGCGGGTGAAGGAATCAAGCTCTATAGGTATCCCCAACACCCCATGTGCTCATCTTTATCCTGGCAGGGGAGCACCACACTGAGGCAAAATTGTAAACGTGTTTGACTTCACTCTGTGCCATGTATGTGCATCACATGGGCCCAGAATGTACAGTCCTATCACATAATTTAATTAATTTCAATGGGATTTAAGTAAATATTGGTCATTATTTTGTCACCTGTGTTTCAGGAATTACCATGATGTACCACGTGGTAACGATAAAGCCCCAAATGCCAAGATGTTTAAACGACTGGTGCTATCTTAATTATTGCTATTAATATCAGTGCAACATCACAGTGGTAACCTTCCAATACAGTTGAGAGAAACACAGGCTAACCCCCAGTGCTCAGGCTTACTTTCTGTACCCGATGGGAGTAATGATTAAAACCCTTTTGAAGATCACCATCAAAGCCTATTTTGCTATTGATTTATACTGAATGTTAATAATTAAACAGCTGGCATATTTCTCAGCTTCCTCTCATTGAGACCCAATAAAAGGTAATCCATTTATATTCCACTCAAGATCTCTAGTGGTTCATTACTATCTCAGTATCGAGTAAATACTCACTAAGCTTACTACAGAGCAGGACTAATATTCGACTTGAACTGGGAGGAAAATGGCTTCTTTAGCTCCCAAACAATAGCTGCTGCTGAAGTGGGGCACAATCTGTGTAACATGCAAAGAATCTACCCAATTCCTTAAATGGCTTCCTTTAAACAGGAGTTGGACCTGATTCATGAAAAAAATGTGTTTGTTTAGTGGGTGGTAACTTTGATGTGGTTCTTTTATGTATATAAGGGTTAGCCAGAGTGTCTGAATTAAAAAGGAAGCCAATCTGCTTTTATTCAGACATAGCACCATGTGGGCTGAATGTGAAAACCAGAAACGGTATATTAAATGCGATGCAGAGAAGAGATTCATTTTCTTGTTAGTACAAATTATGGGAATAGGAGCCCAGCTGATACGTGTAACACAGTAATATGAATCAGTGATGACTGTAAATGTGGGTCTCAGAACAAAAATTGTTTTTCCTATAGCTAAGGATTGCAGTGACATTTTTGTTTCTACCATCCTCACCAAAGAGCTAGAAACACCTGATCCCCAGGATTACTGCAGCCCTCTCCATACTTCTCCTTCCTAATACTGGCACTGCATGGGTAAGACTGCCCTTTCAAGGGTCTGCAATAAATGTGGCAATAAAACCAAACCATGTTTGATATCAAAGGTACATTCTTCCTTTAGCCTCTATGCCCTTGTTTATCCCTATTCTGGGGCAGAATGCCAGGGAACCAATTGCAGTAGAAAAATAATGTACTTTTCCTAGATGAAATTTACATTTGTAACTCACTTCACATCTCATAAAAGGAACAGCTGTTTAAAACTGAAAATCAAAACATCGTTTTCTGCCAGATTAAAAAGAAAAAAAAAAAAAAAAAAAGCAATTTAAATCACATTTAAAGTTCACAGGGGTTACTGCATTTTATTAAAACATGGCCAATGTGAAACATGTCCACCATCAAAAATCCATCGCTGCAAAGGAAAGAATCTCCTTACAGTGATATGATCTTAGAATAGCTTCATGATCATTTTGCACCTGGACTTCTAGAAAAACACCACTGAAAGAGATACGAAATCACTGAAGAAGTGGAAACGGAGACAACCACCATGAAGAAGTGGTCCTCATAAATTGACATAAATTGATCAACCCAGTATTGCCTAGAAAACTGAAGTTTTACAGAGTTTCTATCTTTCAAACCCCTTCAACAAATCTTTGTACCATTTCTAGCAAAGCAGCTTGTATGACACAACCATTTGAAAAAGAATGAAACAGTAAATAACTTCACTATAATTCATAAAGGGCAAAACATCTGCAGGAAGTGGATCAACAATTTATGACTCCACAAATGGATTGCCACAGTATCACAAGCATGATTTAAACTGTTGCATAAATGACTGACAGATCTGGGGTTAAATTTAAAATTTGCAGACTACCCTGAAAACAAATTTTCTTTTAGAAAGTGATCGCTTGATCATCCTTACTGAAGCAGAAGCACAAGACATGAAGTCACATACCACTTGTGGGGGTCTGTGATGGACTGCAGTACATAAAATCATACTCAGGCTAGTAATACTCTCAGTGTGATATTTAGCACATATAATTTCACGTTAAGACAAGATGTATCACCACTATTCCAGGGGCTGGAAAAGGCACCCAGACAGTAGCTCAGTCTGGATGACCAGTTTCCAGACAGCTAAAATGTCCCAATCAAATAGGGAAATTAATCTTGTTCTCAATTACTAAGAGCACTGCACTCATTCATAGCCAAACAATCTCTGCCACAGACTTTTCAAGACTACTCGCTATTCTGAGTATCTACCAGGGGTCTCTACCCTGCATGGAAACTCACAATGTTCAAAGCTGTCACTTTGCCTAACTAGATCAACGTCATCTTGCACCTGCCTACATTGACAGCCATCCCATGTTTGACAGAAGCGTAGTTGTACCTTTCAGAAGAGCTGTCAGATAGGCAAAACAGTGAAATTCATCTATTAACCCTTGTGTAAAGCTTCATTTTCAAAGATACCTATAGTCGTTAGCCTTGGTTTTATTCCTCCTGCATCTGCATTAAAATATGTAGGTTCTTTCAGCACTCTAAACTAGTCAGTGATCCACATAAGACATATATTTCTTCATTAGCTACAGTGTAAATGTAGCAAACTAAACTAAAGCCATACTACAATTGAGTTAAGGAGTGTCCCTATTGGAGTGAAAGAATTTAAGTTTATACATACTGTCATCTTTGGTTTATTACTTTTCATTAATTTTGCCTAAGGCCATTAAGCATGCCTTCTGGCCCAAACCAAACTGACTTACGATGTCACACAGGAATCTATCTTCATGGTAATAATGACTATACTACCAATATCTGGAATTCTGGTAAGTAGAAATATATGGGCTAAATAATAACATGAAATTTGAGACCTATAAAGAAATACACAAAATTATTATTCCACATCAAATTCCTCTACTCTGTTTTGACAGGCTGAAAACTATACTAGTGAAAGCACCTCTCCAAATCAACTGATATGGGTAAGTGTACAAAAACCACAGGATGCTTTCTCCGTTTTATTAATACTTTCAACAGTTTCCTTAAAAGAATCCTGTTGGCATACAGTATTTTTGGGAAATAGGGTCATGGGATTGGGAAAGTCTCCTCTTCTGAGCCCCATTAATCTCTCTCCTAAGATTTAGGCACACCAAAGGCAATTATGGCTATTTACATGGAAAGCCAATGCTTATGTATAGTCTCTCAGTTTCTATGGCAGCACAGCTCCTATAAAAACACAGCTCTCCAGGCTCACTGACATCCCTGTGTACTCTCAGCCATTTGCATAACAGCAAACTGCCCCTCAAAACATGCCAGATTATATAAATTAATGTAGACCCCACCATCAGCAGAGCGAACAGCAAGGTGCTGGGAACACAGTATGAATGGCCAGTGGTTACTGCTGCTGCCTCCTGCCCTCCTGTCTGCCTCTTCCAGCATCGTCACCGAGACCACCAAGGGCCTGCCAGGGGAGCAGCAGGAAGTGAGAGCCATGCCAAAGAGCACACTTCCCTCTTACGTCCTGTTGTCTTCCCCTCCTCCTCTGAGTGAACTGAAAAATCCATCATGCAGAAAAGGAAGATGAGAAAGACTGAAACCACTGCTGCCTTCACTGTTGCTAAGATTATGCAGTAGAAACATTCCCTAGATAATGGGATTTGTCAGCATCAGCTGAAAAAAATGCCTACTGTGTGATGTTATTAAGAAATCAACTACCCCTATAAACAGGAAGTGGCTGAAATTATTTTTCAGTTAATTAAATGCCTGAAGCAAAGCCACATATTATTGTTAACTATATAGGTAACTGGAGTGCTTATACAGAGTTTACTTAAACTTCGCATCACAGTTAAAGTGTCTGCTTTACAGAGATGCCTGTTTAGTCCTCTCAATGCCACTTCACCCCATTATTAAAAAGAATTATAAGATTTGCATATTACTACTGGAACACCTAATTGCAGCTAATAAAAGAGGTATCAGAAAGTGTCCTGTATGTTTATGGAAAATTACATGTATCGATGTATAAAAATACATTGCTTCAGTTGAAAGTCCAATGGAAAGGGTATTTTTATATGGTGCAAATGAGAAAAAAAATCTGCTAAGGACAAGAATACTCCCCACCAAAAACATTAAGAATTTATTTATGGAAGTTAAATATCACATCATTATGTGACAGTTTTCCCTTCTGATGCTGAGAGAGCCTTGGATTGGCAGGAGGCTTGGAAGTTTTGATTAACAACCCGCTGGAGCTCTTGGCAACATGCCTGGGTGTTTCAGATTACTGCTGCTATAGAAACTCCCCTGGGTGACTGTGCTGCTTTTCTTTTTCTCACATTTCCAAAACGTTGGTCTTCAATTTTATTTTTTCTTTTTTTGTCCTTCTGCAGTTTGCTCCACTTAGAGCAACTGCTGCACTACTGTTCTACTCAGTGAATAGTGCAGCTACACAAACAGCTATCATTACAGATAACAGGCATCATAAAAAGAGTTTGCCATATGTCTTGTCAGCTGGCCAAACTGATGACACGATTCCTTTACAGCAGCCTGGGTAATTCATAGGAGGTATATATACTTCTCAGGAAGCTGGCAATTCATTAGCATTTCTCCGAGTTCTATACTAGTTAATATACTTTTAAGGGCCAATTATATATGAGCTTAATATTAGCTTAATTTTCATTTACTATTTAAAAACTGTAATTCAAATTTATCCAGGAGAGAATGAGGTACTGACTACAAAATCATACAAAAAGAATTTATTTTTGTATGATATTCCCTTCTTTTAGTTCACTTTTCAATTATCTTTTCTTTCTTCCACCCTCAGGATAATCCAAATTATACCGGTATGGTGAATTGGCTATCTCTTTTTCCAGCACCACTGACAGACTTTGGTGGGAGTAGAAGTCAGACCATGAGTACTTTCTATTGCTGCTTAATGGAAAAGAGTACAAAACAGTGAAGCAGCATAGCATGCAGTTGCCTCACTGCTACTCTTGAGCATCTGACTAAACTGCAGCACACAGTTACACCAACACACTAAAAGCCTACCCAGGCCATCATCAGTGAAGTGACTGCATCATCTGCGCACACCAGTGCACCCATTCACACAGCTGCAATCGTGGTCCCAAGAAGCCTGGGGTTTAACAAGCACAGATATAGACACTGCACCAAGTCCAATCTGTGGGCACTGTATAACACATGCTCTTGGGCTGCCACACTCACTGTGAGATGAGGGCAACCATTGCTAGGCTAATCTCTGTCATTCATTCCTGGTGCTCTGCCTGCCAGAGACTGCAAAGGGGATAAGCTGGTTCAGCAGTGACAACGTATTTCTTAGCACGTTGTCTGCGCACATATGAACAAAGTCTGATCTGATGGGCCATAGTAGGGCTGTATGGTTCCTGAGTTAGTGGATCAGTAGATGAGCTGCCTCCAACAGAATAGCTCATACAGCTCGTACCTTGCTCTAAGGGCTACTGGGAAAAGAGGGCTACTGGGAAACCACAACAGGATGAATGAGCAGTCCAAACACCCTTCCCTAGAGATGCAAAACCAGTGAAAAACCCACAGATGCAAATGACTGGTATGCAGCAATAAAGAAGCTATCTATGTCAGATAGCTCACATTGGTATATAGAAACCCTTACTTGGGAGATTTTGTTAGCTGGATGGCTGCCCAATCTGTGTGGGCTCAAAGAAGGTGAACTGTTGAACAGCTTCAGCTCTCAAGAAGGTCTATGAAAGCAGTCTCCAGAGAGTAAACAATGTCTTGCAAATGGGTTCAAAGCAAGTGAGGGATTTAAAATAAAGCTACAAAAAGTGTATTTTTTGCATTCCTCTTTCAAAGTAATGCCATCAGAGACTGGATTACTCAGGGTCTCACCTCATTGGAAGACTAGTAGCTTTTTATCTTGTCCTTCAGAACTTAAAGCTACTGCAAGGAAAATAAGTTTCTAGAACCACAGTTCTGAAAAGAGCCTTCTAAATATTGCTATAGCCTTTCATATCCATTTCATATCTGCTAGGGCTTGCTGACAGCCTGAAACAGAAACTGAGACACAGATAAGTGTACATAATCTCTACTATTTACAGGCAGCATCCAAGTTAAACCCAAAGCAGAATAATTCAGAAATAGATTTTACTATCTATTTCATTGATCAGAGCTGAAAAAGAAATGGGGTATTGGGCCATTAAGGTCCTTATCAGTTGCTAGAGTTATTACAAGAAAAAAGATTTACTGCTATGATTGCAAATCTAACATACAAATACTGAAAACAAACCTTAAAATGAGAAATTATAGAAATGTCCTCAAGTAAGTTAAGGTAAAAGTAAGAGCCATAAGTATTTCAGCAAAAAAACCCTAAGAAAATCTTACACACAAATGTTCAAATAATTCTAACTAAGGAGATGCCTTCTATGCTATATAGCTCCACTGGAAAATCAGTTTCTCTCCCTCTTATCCTTTCACTAGTACACACAAACCCAAGTAAGTTAGCAGCAATCTCTAGAGCTTGTATGGTCCAAGCACCCATTTCAAAACAAGTCCGGCCATGTTCTGTGTACCCCCAAGGACAGAGATCCCACAGCCTCTGAGGACATATGCTCCCTATCCTTACTAGTTAGTTGGAATTTCCAGTGTTTCATTTTGTTGTAGTGGCTTATGTTTTTTTCACTACACACGTCTAAAAAGGTCTGGCTCTGTTTCCTCTGTATGCCCCAAGAACCTGAAGACAGCAGTAAGACCTCCCACCAGTCATCGCTTTTTAATGCTGAACAAACCCAGTTCTCAGCCTCACTCTAAAAAATCTCAGAAGTATTCCAGCTCCATAACCATTTTGGTAGTTCTCTGTTGGACTCAACTCAGCATGTATTTCTTCAACTGGGAAACCTCAAACAGGTGGCAGTTCTCCTAATGTACCAAATAGAGGAGTAGGACCTGCTGGTTACGCTTGCTAGCGTTGCCTGGAACATGACTTCACATCTTTGCTTCAAGGGCACACACAGCAGACTCACACACAACTTGCTTTTCTTTAATACTTCCAGCAGCATTTGTTTCTGCGATAAAACAAAAGACAGTATTTGCAGTCTTTTGAGTGTGGTCTGGGTTATTTCAGCCTTCTACAGACCACTCAGCTTTGAAGAGTATCATTACATGTTGCCATCTACTCCTGTGCAGCATAGGGGAGAAAAATAGCCAAAATAAACTAGGAACTTTTACTGCAATCACTAATACAAAATCTAGAGTTCCAAGTTCCAAACATATAACATAATACAAAGCTGTAAACTTAAAGTAAAATAAAGAAATATAACACATTATTGCTAAAATATCTGTGTTTTATTTATAGTTCATACCTTAAAAAAAGGCAGCCTGTGTAATACCCAGAAACAGTACTTTCCAGGAAGAATATATTTAATTTTTAAAATGCTCAGGAAGAAAACATTTATTTTCATGATGAAAAAAGCAACAGGCATCAAGAGTGGATTCAGAGCATTTTCAGTCTCACATTTTCTGCTTTTCACCTTTCACATTTCCGGTATCGAACTGATATCATATCACAGCTCACTTCTGAATCAGAAAAAAAAAGAGAGAATCTATTTCAGGACTTATTCCTTCTATCGGGCTTGAGGTTTATCATTTGCCCTGCACAGTATCAGCATAAGCATGCTATTATTCCATAGAATCCATGAGACCCAAAATGTTGCGGTCAAGGAAAGAGGAACGACAAGTATGAATTTGATCTTCACCAACATCTTTCACTGTGAAAAATTAGTCTTTCCTGATGATGACCCACCTAGACTAGAACTATTTATGTGAGACCAGGATTAACCAAAGTAATTGAGAGAGGTAATATCACAGTGAATTACTAGAAACAGTAGTAGTCCAAAATTCAGGAGGTATTTAAGAAAATTTATGAGACAATTGAGCAAAAGATATTAACATCTCTAGAACAGAACTGGAGATTGTGTGCTCCCCTTTCTCTCCTGCATATCTCCTTAACCATTTTAAATGCTGTGGTGTAGCACTGGTGTCTCTGCTCCTCATTTGCAGTCACCATATACCACAAAACACTGTATTTCCACATACTCCTGATAAAATGCTTCCTCCCTGCTCCTCCTTCAAGGGAATTACAGCTACAGAGTAACAATTTACCTCTCCATTTTTCTCTTCCCTTTTCCTTCTTTTTCCTTCCACCCTCCAATCTGGTTATTTTTGGACTGCCAGTTGGGATTATTGCTCTTTTTCCCTGCTAAAATAAAAACAAACAACAGTTACACTTCAGATTCTTGGCTTAAGCATGAGATCTGTCTCCAACATTAAACAGCCACATATTCTTGCCTGAGGTGCAGTGCTATCTCCTATGACACTGACTAAAGCAAGCCTTGTACTTAAAGGCAAATTCTGCTTCTGGATTCGCATGTGCATTTTTCTGACTTCTCCAGGAACTACCTATCCACAATCCTGAGCAGAATTATGCCCTAAGAATTCAGCACTGGCTGATATTTGCCTAGTCTTAGACCATGAAAAATTAGCCTTTCTGAGCTGAACTACAATAATTTAGAATACACACAGATTAGAATATTTATAACCGAAAGCACCCTTTCTGTTTGACACATCTTCATTCCAGACCACCTATCATTACATTTCGCCTTTTTCCAAGCACCTTGAAGCTTATTACTTACAGATGGTACATTTATAAGGAATTTAGCATTTACAAAATAACAGACAACATGACAGTGTTGTCTGTTATTTCAGAAAAATAACTGCTATTTTTTGACTGTTATTAAAGATATATATAAAAAAGCTGTTATTTTTAATTTTATTTCTCTGCTATTTCAGAGAAAAAAATTTCTCACCTCAAAATGAAGGTCTGAATTAGAAAAAACATGATGCTCTTCCAGGAAGCAATGACAAAGATCTCCCCCACCCCAATCTCATAATGTCACACATGAAATCTCAACTGAAATCAGTCTCAAAGTTTTCTAATGTGTGCAATATCAGACTTTTCCCAAATTAAACCAAAATACCACCAAGCGGCATTCAAATGGTCATTTCCCTTCTTTTTTAATTCATCAAACTGTTTTCAACTATAAGAAGAGTTTCCCAGAAATGGAAAAAAAATCTATCTTATTGTGTAAAACTCAATATGGCAAACAGCTGACAGGAACTGAATGAAGACTCTAAGCATTTCAGTAAAAATCAGTGCTATCCCACTCTGGACAAGACCTAAATGTGTGTATACCTCGGTTTTCCTTCTTTTCCATAATCTGGTTATAAAGGGATAAATTGGTTTGGTTCTGAATTGCCCAAGAATGCAAACTGTTTGTGCTGGCTTCCCTTCTGCCAGCCACACTGTCGTTTAAGAAATGTTATGCCATGCTACCTGACAAAAACACTTTTTTATATTCAAGATAGGAGGCAAAATTAAACCAATATACAAAAGATTTTCAACAGCATAAGGCTCAAGGCAGTCACAGGAATATACACAATTCCTTTTCACAGTCACTTCAGTGCCAGACACTATCATATCTTCTTAAAAGTAACATCACCTTTCTCGTGGCACATATATCATTTCAACAACTGCAATCTGACGTATAATGGTATATAAATGAATGTTTGCAGATTTTTATTATCTTCTAAAACCTTTTGGCTGCTCAGTGTATTTATTCCTGGCATACAAGTACTGACCACTGGCCTAGAGACACTTCCTCCTCTCCCTTGATAGCAGTTATGCTACAGTGAAGTCCACAGCCATTTTACACTGAAGAATTCAGCCCAACTATCTAGCAAGTGTAGTATTCCAGCTTGGTGTAAACGTAAATGTCAACTCTGTGTTCTCCAGCTGTGCTTTCAGAGGGCCAGTTAAAAAAAAGGCCACACAGGCTTTATTATATTTAAAGTTTATGAAAAGTTTGCATTTTCAGATAACAGCTGTGAGAATATTCAGAAGTTTGCTTCACATAAGCATTAGAATTTTACCTGTTTCTCTGAAACAGATCAGACGCATCTATCTCAGTAATCTTTCTGATACTCTTCCTTCACTCAGTTTGCTGTCCTTCCTCTACAGCATTGCCTTTTTCCACTTCTTCCCATTACGACAATTCAAGCATGTTCATCTGAACTAACACAAGAATTTTCATTCCTAGGTTTACAAACTGTCATCTACATATGAGTATCAACATGTCGCGAGTTCACCAAAAATGACCCCTCTCAACTTAGCCACTGCTGTCAGAAAATTAAATTGATATTTATAACTAGAACTGAAGGTGTCTGTATCAGACAATGAAGCCATTACCTCAGCTACAAATCCACAGAGCACAGCACTATACATGCAGTGGTTGAAGTCTCTGGAAACAACCTAGCTGACTTGGTAGGACTTGTTAGCTCATGCACAAAATCACACAAAAGAAGCCATGGACCACTATTTCTGTTTCGAGTCAGGTGAGTGTTAAGCATTTGCTCAGCCAGTGTTTGTAATTCTGCTCCAGAAAGTTTCATCAATTAAGACTCTACTTTTCCTCCTACTTTCTTAATCAACAGAGAGAATTGATTCAGATACTAAGGGGGTTGTTATTTTGTTTTGTTTTGCTTTTTGAGAATAGCAAGACAAAGAATTATTACCAACAAGATCCTCAGGCAGGAACCTCTAACATGAAAATGAGCTAGTAATACTCCCATGAACAAAAAAAGCAATGTATATACCCATCATGGCTATACTGCAATAAAGTGCCCAAATTGAGGCATCAGAAACAAATAAAAAGCAAACATGGAGGCTACTGACACTAATAAATTGCTAGAACTCCCCAAAATAACTTCAGAGAGATTAGTGAAACAAGGTCTGGAAAGGTATAAGCCACCATATTGTTGTTTCTGAAAGCTTAATGTGTTCTCTTTCGATCACTGTAATACTCTTTACAGACACATGGCCTCAGGTTTTCCCAACAACTTTGTCTTGTTCATGACAGTCTGTCTCATCTTGCAGCCATTTATTTACAGTTACACGAATCTTCAACTTTGTTACAGTATCAGCTGAGTTTAAATTACTCTCTGGTGATGATAAATAGTGTCTTTTGCCAATTCCTGTTCCTGTCCCCTATTAGTTTTTAATAGTCAGATGTCAATTCATATTCTTTCACAATTCCACAAACACTTAATCAAAATCTTATTTTTTCCTGATAATTATGGCCCTTTCAGATATATTGCAATTTTTGTCCCTATGAACATGCATTCAAGTGTTTTTCTCACTTTGCTGAGCATTTTTTACATCATAGTTAGTTCTCTAGCATTTCCCATTCAGCCTTTCTCATGACTACAAAACCAGAAACCCTATCATCACTCCAAAGCAAGAATATACAAGATGATGGAAACACTTCTGCTGCCTCAAAAGCCTTATATACCACTACTATGCATGTAAGGATTAAAAGTTTGTTGATGCACTGTCAATTCTGGAAAAGCCTTACTCCTTCTCAAAATGGTTTCTCAACAATAGTTTACTGAACCAGATCCCCTGAAGGGGGGGGGGGGGGGGGGGGGGGG
>JANRGW010036505.1:0-20573 GCA_024733675.1 Psilopsiagon aymara | reverse complement strand
CGGCGACGGCTCACTAAAATTACAAAATACAACATTCTCAGAGTACAATTATTGTGATTTTCTTCATAAGGACTTCGAAATGAGCAGCAGAGATCTGAATATATAAAATGTATCTCCCTGATAAAAAGCAAAGTACTAAAATATCCTATTTTGGAATTAAGTATTTTAAATCAAAAGTCGTATAGGATTTGGAATATAATGCCAAACTATTAGGGAGGTCAAACCACAGTTCTTAAGTCTCCGTCTGACTACCACCACAATGAAATGTTATTATCAAGAAAAGTTCTGGTTAAATGTATTTAGTTCAACCATACGTTTCCGAGAATTAATAACTACCTTCTAATTTTTAAAGGTGCTCACCCATATGTTAAGCTTAAATAGTCATTGTGTGTGTGCAAATTCCTATGTTACCAGTGCAGCTTGTATGACCGCATAGATTCCAAAAGATCAGAAGTATTTGCACAATCTCCCAGTGCAAAGAGGTTTGAGGATAAACTGACCTGAATTCCCTCTAAACAATGCTAAACACATATTTAGAAAGAAATAAAATCTTAATTTGGAAACTTGAGGAGCTTACAAAATCATCATGACAATCCTCATTGTGAAAATTAATTCATTATTTCCAACTCTGCAGTTGACAGCTTAGTTTTACGCGCATAACAGTGTCTTCTGTAAAATCATCTCTACATTAGGAATTTGTTCAACATGCATTCCAAACTACACTATGACACTTTAACCTAGAGAGAAATATCAGCCCTTTGGACACAGAAGTCGAGCACACTGTTGTCCTAATACTGTGATTAATGCTGTGAGCTACACCCTGCCTAGCCTTCCTAATCTCTGTGCTTTCTAATTTATAGCAGAGATGGATAGGCTATCAGTGGGGAATTATGAGGATTACTAGCTGTTTATCTCTCCTTTGCAGAGACACTTTGCTGCTTATGGAATTACCATAAACCCTCCAGATACAGTGCCACTTCTATACTTATCTAGAAGTCTAGCTACCTATTGGATGCAGAATGTTCTGGTAGCCAAAATATTAGAAAATGTGGGATTCAATGGATGCATATTTTCTCTGCAAATGATTTGAATATACTGTCAAGACTTGTCATGTTACTTCAGTGGCAATTTGTCTGCAGGTTATCTTGCATTCCCTTGAAATCCAGTCCTGTGATCTTGTCTACACTAATTAGAGTTCAGCATTAAGGCTTGGAGGTTGCCCTGAAGCATCACCACAGGTGAAACCACTAAACATGTATGCCAAGCCATTTCTGCTCACATAGCAAGTTATGTAGGCCATTTCAAAGATTTCATCTTTATGGCCACTACTGACTGCTACTGACTTTCCTGCTATGGACTGCTACTGACTTTCCTGCTGTCTGAAAAATAAGGGTTTCCTCAATGCTTCTACAGAAAGTCCTTATGCTATGGAGCACAAGTTTCATTCTGGGATGAAACTAATACAACAGTTTGAGAGGAAACAGGTACTTTTTTTTGTTCTAGTTTCCTGAAGACAGAAGAAATAAAGGTATCCTAAACCATTTATTATTCTACTGGCTTTTAAAACTCAGAATCTGTACAGAACAACTTTGGTAATTTCAATGAAATATAAGAATGAGAACCATCAGTAAGATAAATATTAGCCCTTTTACAATATATTTTTAATAATTAAAAGTGTCCTCCAACAGCATCTATAGCCAAGGTATTTACAGCCCAGGTATCTCTGTAACCACAATTTAACTGAGTATTTGAGCATCAACATTCAGCTAATTTGTATGTATTTCATACTGCTTAGATAAAAATTTTAGCTTACCTTATATAAGCAAGTTCTTACTCAACTCTTCATCATCTGCCTTTGAGCTAAAACTTTTACTACTTAAGCAGCCTGCTACATAGGAGACCATAAGAACAGCTAATTAAAAGTTCTGAATATCCAATTCTATGCATCAGAACAGGTGCATGCATATTTATAAACATAATAAAAACATATGCAACACAAAGACACTTGCACGCTCAAAGTCACAACACCCCGCTTTGATTGTTATTGTACAGTCACTTGTATTTGTCTATGCTTACTTTATATTCAAAGATTGTAACAAAAGAAAATCGTTAAAACATGATCATCGGTTAAAATAACAACTCCTTTATTCTCTACATTGTCTTCATTCACTTGTATCTTATGCCTACACACCTCTTTTGAAATACTTGATTGTTTACGACTTAAAAGAACCTAACCAAAACCAAACTGCTTCATGCCTGGATTCCTTTCAGAACATTATAAAATATCTCAGCACATAACCACAGAGGTATAGTCATCCAGGTTCTTCCTTTGAGGTATCACATCTGGCAATAAGAAATGAAAATACAGTTACCAAAGGGAGAACCCCCACCTAGAACCAGACAGCCTGCCAGCCTAGCCTCAGCTCACATCCGTGCAACCCTGTCATGTCAACTTCTGCAGTTTTCTCTCATCATTTAATCTCCTGTTAGCTCCTCAGCGAGCATAAACCAGCAGAGAGTCATTCCTACTTTGTTGTTTTTTAGTGCCTCCTCAGCCATCTTCTGCAGAACAGGACCTCACTTGCCTGCTTAGGATGACCTAGGCTTGTCCTATCTAATTAATTCCCTGCCAACAGAGTGGCTTTGCACACTGAAAATACTTTAATCTTCCCTCTTCTCTGAATCCCAAGTTTAGTCTCTGAGGGAAGAAAATTATTTAGTCTGAAATACGACATTTGGCAGAAGGCAAGGGTAGCTACATGAAATTTAACAACATACAGAGACAGAAGACCATATTAATTACGCAGTCCAGTCTCACACGCTATGAAAGCCTGCTAACAAAACGGGTACCATGAGTTAGCCTATCCTCTGATTCATTGAGTCATGTTGAGCCCTAGTGTGCTGTTACATCCTATTAGCAGGATGCAATCAACTTATTTTCTTCTGTCCTGTGTTTGTCTGCTTTTCCAGCCTGGCATGCTAAAAACATATCAGGTTGGTTGGATTAGTCGAGGCAAACTGGGCTAGACACAGAAAGCAGAATCAGTAACATTTCCAACAGGTTCTTGAGATCTAATAGCACATTTACATAAGATG
The DNA here is from genome assembly GCA_024733675.1 of Psilopsiagon aymara. Classification (NCBI taxonomy): domain Eukaryota; kingdom Metazoa; phylum Chordata; class Aves; order Psittaciformes; family Psittacidae; genus Psilopsiagon; species Psilopsiagon aymara. The sequence continues at coordinate 17,477 of JANRGW010036505.1, read as the reverse complement.
TGAGGCTTTTACTTTAAAAATGGATCAGCTAAGTATGTGTTAATGGATGAAACATGGTTAAATCATATTACCAAAACAACTGGCACATTTCTCAAGTACACCATGAAAACTGTTATTGTCAGTTCTGAAGTACATACCCCAGAAATTCTCATATTCCCCTGCTGACTGCTTCACACCAGACTGTATTCCAGGATATAGCCTGTATTAGCACGGAACAGCATTCCTCCAACACTCAGAAAACAAGCCACAATTCCTTTGTGCACAAGGACAGAAAGTTGATGCTTACAGCTGCAGTCTCCAGCCTTGCTGCACTGGTGAGTTCACAGGCAAGGGTGAAGCCATTCACATCCCTTCCATATCACCTCTCCATTGCGGGTTAAGTGAGCACACACTGAAAGCTTGTGTAGAAAGACTTAGTGGGTAGATAGTAAGAAGACAGGTATAAGGCTGGCTACTCAAGAATTTATGTCCACATTACTTGTTTGGTTTTGCTTTTATTAACTTTATTGCATATATTCCTACAATTGAAAATTATCTGTTCTTAAGTGAAAAAAAAGTTAAATTACACAGACATTTAAGAAACATTGATACTAAACCATATACCAATGAAACACCTACAGAATATATTTCATTTTAGAGGAAATATCAGGTATACTTTTCCATTGCTGCCCTGGGAGACAGGGTGAATTTTACGCCAGTACTATCCGCCTATTTTATTCACATATCAAGTCTACTGCAGTAAGGTGTGTCAGTATTCTTTCCTTTTTATGTAGCTTCCTTTTCAACTGTGAAAACTCGTCAGCCTAAGTTCTTGCTAGGGTATGTATCTAAAGAGTAAATTCTAGTTACAGACAGACAAGTGACCAGAAGGCCTATGAACTACCTAATTAATCTCTTAGCACCATTCTGTATTTAGGACATGAGAGTTAAATTCTGCTGATGGGCAGTCCTGCTACCAACCTGTGTATCAGTCAATACAAAGTTTCTTTGCTTTTGCAATGTTTTATTGGAATTCTTCTTAGCAAAATGCACTGAAGAGTGATGAAACCACTTGCACTACCAATCAGACAGAACAGTTCTTGCTCGCACTTACAACATAAATACACAATCTCTGACTAGTATTAAGAAGGCTTGTGCAGTTTAAAAGGATGTGGCATACTGCTAAGCTACAACAGTGGCACTACCTTTAAATCAAGGGAGTAAAAATATACTGCAATTACTGGTCTGTAAAGTTTTTAAAAGAGTAAATTATTTACCTTAGAAAGTGCCAGAAATTACTTATTTTGCTGCCCAAGAGTTAAACAGTATTAGAAAAATCTTGATTTTTTACACTTTTCTATTTAATAATTTCTACTGTTACTACTCTTGATCTAAACACAAACAGAGCAAGTTCATGCTTAATGTTCTTCAAGTTCATGCTCTTCACCTAAACTGAAGTTTTCTGTATAGCAACTATGAGCTACTATTTCGTCTTTACTAGTCAATTAAACTAATCATTGCAAAATAATTTCCCCTGTGTTTTGAAAACCCTACAAAAGTAAAACAAGTATCTTTGAAAAACAAAAATGAAGAGCTAGCTGTGACTGAGTAACAAAGTAGAGACGCCGTCCTGGCAGGAATACAACCACCTGTGGTTCTCTAATACATTTAGAAGCTTAATTCCATTATGAGAAATGATTCCCATTACTAAGTTTTTCTCTTTATTTGCACAAAATTAGAAATGAGGCACTGTCAATATAAAAGGAATTCAAAGGTAGCACGATAATCTTCCTGCTATCCTACATCACAATGCTACCCATTTTATTTATTACTTCACTGAGCCTGGCTCAGCAAGCTGACAGAATTACCAAGAAACAGTTGCCAACATGATAGAAAATATTATTACAAACTAGTGCTTCTCATAAAACAGAGACATAAACCAGACGTCCTCTGACATGAGTTGCACAAGTCCTTCCTTGGCTCAGATGCTAGCCACTGCTTAAAGAATATTACCTGGCTCTGAAGATAAATTTCATGCACTGATCCTTCCCCTTGTAGCTCAGGCCTCCATGTAGATATTCTTACCTTTTGATTACCAACATATGTTGGCATTGATGATGTCTTTCTAGAAGTATCTGCACTCTGCTAAAACACATTCAACCACACCTTCATGACTTATCCCCTCAACTCCTTTTTCTTTCTTTCTTCAACACAGTCACTCCTCCTCCCCATGCCTCCTCCCCTAACTCCTTTAGTTAAAATGGATAGAAAATAGGCAAAGGAAAATTTTATACTTAAAATGACAGATTCACTGGTGTACTGGTATATGGTATAACAGACTTGTAGTAGGAAGGAGGGGAGTTACATTTCCTCTTCACAGATACTCAGACTTTACAGATTAAAGCCAAAGACTGAAAATGTAAATCTGAAAGACAATTCTGTCCAGCAAAGAGTGACATCACGATAAATGAAGAAAAATATCATAAAAAATAAGCCACTGCTTGCTGGAAGATATTCAGGACAGTCAGGTTAAATGAGGTATAAACTATAATCAAAATTGCAACCATCAAGCTGGAAAGACTGACAAAGAAAATGAAGACAGGAGTGCTCTTCTGCGGTGAGAATAATGCACACTAAATACAGCAGCAGTGATAAAACTAAAACCTATCTAATGCAGATTATATAATGCTGTATAGTCAATCATAAAAGAGAGCTTTCTTAAAGTTGGAAGCATTAGTGTTCAGGATGCACTCAGATAAAGCAGAAAAGGAAGTGCTTTGTTCCTCACAGGAGCTGCTTCATGAAATCTGCAGTGGTACCAGCTCCTGATGCCATTTGGAAATTGAGATGAGTAAGAGACTTGGCAGGAAATGGAAAAGGCACCTGCAAGATTAAGATTAGAAATCTTTTATTTTGTTTGAACTCTTGGCTACGCTTGATATCACACAACAAGGAGGTAAAGGTGGAAAAGGTAAAAAACCACATTCTGTGAAGCTGCTGTGCAGCTTTATCCTCATGTTAAAGGATATGAAGTTTTTTGTGCCACTGCAGATTCCCTTATAGTCTCAGAAGTATTTTTATCAGTGAAAATATAATCACTAGTCTCAGAATGATAAATTATCAGATTTTACTTGTGTTACTCACAACCAGGTATGAATGGCAACTAGTAAGAACATCAGCTACTCATGCAGCTCATGTTGACTTCACAGTCAGCAAGTCAGCTGTCTTTCACTAGGACCAGAGAATACATAAAATACAAGAAATGGCTGTCAACGTAATTCCCTTTTCTTTTTGAAAACCTGCTCCAATTTTATTCTTTTATGTATACAAACAATGGTAAAAAAAGGCAGCTATATTTTACTTCATCTTCCAAAATGACCTGATTAAAAGCAATAAAGTATGCAAATGACACACTGTAATAGGCTATGCATGTACCGTGGGGGCACACTTTGCAGCTCCTGGGGTGTTTATGTTTCTGCATAACTTGATTTATCCATTAACAGATAACTAGGAACTCTTAGTACTCAGGATGCATTTGCTCAGGAAGCTGGAGTGGCATAGGTTGTTCCATTTCATTAACAGAGAAAGTATTTTACAACTCTTTTCACACCCCAGCCTACAGACTGCCTTCTTCGGACTAAAGCTAACCTATGCTGTTCTAGCAGCAAACCCCCCTTTAATTCAATTATCCAATAATTCAGAATTACTCTGGCCAGGAAAAAAGCCCCCAGCAACATAAACCAGGGACAATGAAACTGCCCCTGCTCTCCTCCTCCCGAGCTCCTGGGGCTAGTGAATCACTTCTGGGAACTTGTATACTGTGTCAAATGACCAAGTACCCACAGGAAGAGCAGAGACAGGCCCTTGTGCTTCTCTAGGGTGTCATATGGGATTTGGCTGACGTTTGGCAGCTCAGAGTCATAGAATCACTATATTGGCTCATATCTGTCATTACACTGTCCACTCAAAAGTTTAAGGCTTAAAAAAAAAAGCTGATCTGGAAGATTCTTCATATGTAATAGTCTTCTAATTTCCATTGAGCTTCACATTCTCCATATGTCCGGAAGATGCTGAATCAGCATGAAGATTTCAACAGCAGAGAAGCATACAGTTTTGCACTAATATTAAGGCAGCTGTTGTGTACATTTGATACATGAACAGATCTGGGGAAAAGAAAGATGTAGGTTTTAATCCTAAAGACTTTGTATTTCTCAAAAATTCCCCTACAGTTCACATGTGTTTTATCGTATGTTTAATTTAGACAAAGCTTATTTGGAAACTGACAGCTTTACAGGAAGGTTGGCAGAAATGGACAACTAAAAAAATACTTATGATTTTGGCCTTTAAAATGCTGTTCTACAGACTCAGACAAGAAATATGAAATTATTTCTGGCCCATGTAGACAATGACATCAACGCAGCAGTCATTTTCTCTTTAATGACAAATTGCCTAAGTTTCCCGTTTCATGTGGCTATTCTGCACCCTGTTATTCCTGTAAATACAAAAGGAAATCAGTCTTCACATAAGCCTATAACTCTTTACTGTTAAGAACAGGCTGAGTACATGAAATGCATCTGTGTAAACTCAGAAGACTGTAATTTTGTTAGACATAAGTAAGAACTTCCCATACTAATTCTGTAGGATTGATTTATGCTGCTACGATCTATCTGGGCATTTTGTACTTTTTACATTTTTTCTTTTGGTGCTTTTTTTCCCGTGAGATTAATTTGCTTAGCACTGCTAATTTCTAGTATTACATTACAATATTCTTAAAGACAGGAAAATGTGTAGAAATAATCTGAGATTATGGCAACAGATGCTCAGATGCAATTCAGCTTTCTAGAACTGTGCAATCTGTCAAGAGCATTAAGGCACTCTAACACAGACAGGAGGAATTACAAGCAGGCACATTATCAAGGAAGATCTGAGGCACCCTAATAATAATTAATATTAACACCAAAACTCAGCTTCAGACTCCTGAGCTGGAATTTTAGTGGCATGCAGGAATAAATATGAATACTCCCAAAAATACAGAGATAGTACAGATTTTTATTTTATGTATGTTCTCTTTATCTCGTCATTTATGCTCACTGCTTTCCCACGGCATTACTTGCTCAAAGACAGCGCTACAGGCAGTAGAAGCGTATCCACTGGAGTAGAAAATCACTTAGTTTAAATTATAAAAAATAAGAATTTCATATGTCACCTAATAATTCCTTGGAAATTATGTATGTACACTATACATTATGCATTTTGTATGGAACTAATGTTTTCATGAGCTACTTTTATGTGATTCATAAAATACAATTTTCAGCTACCTCACAAATACAAATAAAAAGGCATTCAGCTTCAACTTTGCACAGTTCAGGGCATCCGCAGTATATTAGTTCATGGTCATAATTCTATCTGCTGGACTGAAAAGATGATAATAGACACTTTTGATATTCATATTTCCTCAGAAGAGTAAAATATCTAGTCATCAGAAAAAAGTAAAATTATTTCTCTATCATCATTCATTACATCAAGGACTGAGTTATTCACAAGGATTACAATTCATATCCCCTTATTTTCCTCATGTGATTTTCATAATTCTATTGCATTCCAAGGAAATGTCCTCTTTCCTTCCCAAACTCCCTTCCCACCTTGCTGTCACAAAGCCACAGAGATGCTGAAAACCAGTAGAAGCAAAGAATCCTAAGAATGAGCAGCTGATCAACAACTATGCTTGATACCAAAAGCTTGCTCAGAATAAAAAGAATAAACAGTTCACAGTTTATGGTGCCACAGTATAATCGAATTTTAAGAGTAATAGTTAGCAGCCAAGATCAAGCAAATTCACCTTTCAAATAAAAGTAAGACTTTTTTAACAGTAGGAATAATTTACCAAGTATTGTCTATAGCTGTTCCATTCATTAATATGTTAAAATCCGAGGATATAAACTTTTGGAGGAGACATGCTCATCTAAACTCAAGACCTCAGCTACAGTAAACCATGCAGATGAGCCCTCCAGTATTACTCTGGGTTTTCATTGCAAACTGTCCAAACATTCTTAAACTTACATCAAATTGTAAGAATTTCATTAAGTTACATTACAGTATCAGAATTTTTAATAATATATTGCAATTGTAAATGGACTGCAAATTGCTCACAGCTCTGAGTCATCTTCATTTTTGAAAAATATTTAATACCTCATAAAACACATATAACTTCATCTAATCAAGTAAATATTAGAGACGGACTTACAGGCAAAAGAAAGGTTTGTCAACAAAGTTTAGGTACTTACTGAATTTGGATTAGAACTGCTCAGAACATTTCAATGACTTGGGTGGCATGGTTTAGTGGGAGGTGCCCCTGCCCATGGCAGTGGGGTTGGAACTAGATGATCTTAAGGTCCTTTCCAACCCTAACTATTCTATGATTCTATGACTTGGTGCATTTTGGTCAAAAGACACTTCACTAGAAAGTTTCTATTTTTTAAGTGACATATTTGGGATGGAAGTATGAATCTCAACATGTTTCAATATACAAAAATTATTTCCTCTTAGCCTGCCTGTCCACAAGAGTTCCCATATGATTGGTGGAAACCAAACTGTCAAATTCCAGTTTGCCTTCTGGTCTTCAAGTTTTGGTACCTCAATGATTTTAGTATGGTTAGGCAAGCCTTGCTCTCAGAAACCAACAGTGTGTTTCAAAAAGGTCGGAGCTCTATTCCCAAAGCACAATCAAGGTTCAAATTCATTTTGCTACCTATGAAGAGAGATTATTCAATTGAAGCAGCTCTGATGACACTCATTTGTTAAACAAGGTAAAGCTTCTACCACAGGTCAGTCTCAAAAGAGAAGTTATTTGGAACAAATGAATAAAAATAAAGAAAAAATCCACTTAATTACTACTGAACATAACACAGAGCACTTAATCTCCTTTCAATTTCTATTAGCTTATTATATTCCTTTCAGTTTCAATACTTGAATGCAGAGATACATAATGTTTCATCAATACAGATGACTGAGGAAGCTGGGGTGACTTCATTTATGAATTACAAAAAAGGTGCTGAATGCAAGAACAGCTGAATGTGTAAAATAAACTGGGACAGTTTATTAAGTACATTTAACAGAGACGCGGTAACATTAGATTTTTATTATTTTAACTTACTAACTATAAATTGTGACCTGTATATACACACTCATGCATTTGCATATTGTATATGTAATTCTGCCTCAGATATGAGCCTTACACATTCTCCTGCAATGTTAGTAGCTACATGAGTTCATCTTAACTTTATTGTGACTACTTTGTGAAACTGAATTCATACCTGAAATAAATAGCTAGCAGTCTATGCATCTATAAAACTGGAATTTCCAGACAGTGACTTAGATTGAGCACTAGTTGCAAATGCTGAAGTAAAATACTTGAGAGTGTTATTTTTTATAATAATATGAGAACAAAAACAACACAACAAAACACAACACAAAACAAACCACACATGTAAAAACAAAACAAAACAATGCACACATACAAAAAAAAAAAAAAAACAACCACAAACCAAATCAAATAATAATAAAAAAACCCAAAACCCCTAAAAAAAGTCAGGATGTATGTAACTTTCCTTTTCTCACTCTCTAAAATCTGGTTGACTTTCAGGAGTAGATTCCAATGCAGAACAACTTGTTTGAGAAAAGCAGCCCCTCTGTTTTAGCAAAAGTAATCTCCTTACTAAAAAAACACAAACATAATTAGCAATCACTTTAGTGAGAGACAATATATGTGTGAACATGATAAAGGGGAAGTAAAGACTCACCTGTTTTATTTCTACTGTATATTTTGTCAGTAGAGCACTGATGTTCAGGTTCATGGTGTTCCTACCATTGAAATCTGCTGTTCTGAAAGAACAACTTAAGCCTACTCCATAGAATGACAGCCCTAATCAGACCTAAATCCTAACTGCTGTTATTTTGAGATGCCCCAGAAAAGTCAGTTCTGTAGCATATTTGCACTGTTAAGAAAAAAATAATTAAAAGGGAAGTAAAATACTATCAATTGATCATTTCTTTCCTTACTAAGCCATACACTGCAGTCCTTTGGGCTGAAGTTCTCTTAAGCTCAAGAAAAGCACAACAGGAAAAAAAAAATCTATAAATTCTTACTCATATACTGCAACATTGACTTTCAAACCCCTTAATTTAGAATATAAGAAAGGATTAGTTTCTTTGACTATTTAGTTGTAATCACTGCACTAAAGCTGCCTAGAAAAGAGATACTTCATTTGCAATGAATATAGTTCCTGAAACAGGTAATATTCCATCAGCATGATAAAATCATTAAATAATTTAATTCAAGCTTTCTAAACCCTATTAGTATATTGTAACTTATATGATACTGAGTTTATGTGATAGCAACCCATTTATGCCATAATGTTCTGTGAAACCCTTGTACCTCTCACTCATACACTTACATATATATTCTATCCTTTCACGATTCTTTTAGTGATGCGGTGGGTTTTTTTAGTCTAAATGTTACTTCAAGATTAGGACTGTGAATTACTATAATTTCAATTCTGCGATACCTAAATTACTTTTTGAATTTCATTGTGTTTTGCACTGATCACTGACTCAAAGGTACTATTAATTCCAGAGGTGATACATCAAGTTACAAATATAATTTTTTCGCATTCAGCAAGAACAAATCTCATCACTTTACTATTTTTCAAGACAACACCACTCCTAAAGACAAAATGATTTAGTGACTTTGCTAGCCTATATTTTCTCCAAAAATTTTGAACCATCAGAAATATTTAATGACTTGATTTAAAGTGCTGAAATGGAGGCATGCCAAAAACATATTAAAAAAGCTGTTTTTTTCCTCAAGAATTAACACCTGTCAAATTAATAGATTTTGAAGTGGAAGACCTCATGTCCATTTCAACTTGCAACTTTGCAAGTAAACACTGTAAAAAGAATCTGTCCTCTTTCTAAAAAAGCATGAAAGCACCATGTTCCTTTTTGACTGAAAAATTTGCCTGCCGTGAGACTTCCCAATGGAATCTCTATAGTCTTTTTACTTCAAAAGCTGTTCTGTATGAGGTTTAACCCCTTTTCTTTGGAAACTCCTGCTCATAATTTAGAGAGATGAAAAAGATAATTCTGAAACTGATTAAGCTATTACAGCACAAAAATACTCCAACCTAAACCCCACAAACCAAACCCCAAACCCAAGCTTACAGTCTTTACCATACCACTTCCAACCAAGAAGCCAAATGCTATCAGCACTATTCCAAGTACGTTATACAAAACCAGCTCTGTTGTGCAGCTAAGGTACATAACACACCTTCAGTATCACAATACAAATCACAATGCAAATGTTGTACCTAAGATACTTTGCCTGGTAAAACTTGATGCAAGTACCAACAAAATTATTGTTTATTTCCAGAAATCAAATTTTTTGAACAGGAATTCAAAATACACGTTTATAATACCACTCTCATTAGGATGGTATTTTCTCTAGGCAGCATAGCCACAGCTGATCAGTTTTAGACTACCCTTGGGGGAAAATAAACCCAGAAAAACTAAACCCCAAAAAACTACCACTGATTTCTTTTTAAATATACAAATCTCCAGTCTAGGTTATTTTCTGTAACAATAAATCATGTCAGATTCAAAGGTAACGTGTCTGTAAATATCTGAGGAATGCTAGCAATGTTTCTATTGAAGAACATTTCAAGGAAATGTCAAAATGCATTAGAGGAAAGAAAAAAAAACTAGGTGAAAGATGCAGTAAAGGAACAAATAAAATAGAAATAATTTTATTTTATAAATAAATGTGCGCATATAAATATATATATATTCACATAAACAAAACCTCCAGCTAGAACTAATGATTGTGTATAATGAAACTTTTAAGATCAGAAATAATTAAATTTATCACCCCAACTCACTAGACGTGGCAATAATAAATAACTCCTTTATTTATTAAACTATTTATAAACTCATGAAATGTCTTCTGCGGGTATGCATGCATTCTTCAGAGCCTATATAATGATATGCACATTTATGCAAGTTTATGTTATTGGCAACGTATTTAACTGGATCAAGGTTCAATCACAACAACCTTAAGAGGTGGTAGCCTGAAAATAACAGAACTAAAAGAAAAAATAAAATCTTGCTAAAGACATGGGAGTTGGATACGTAAGCAGCAAAAAAAAAATATATCTTGTTATAAAATGCCACTGATCACCAGTTTCATACATCTTGCTTTACTAATAAAGGGAAAAATCTTGAAACATTAAATAATAAGGATGCTGAGGAGGGACTCTTCATTAGGGACTGTTGTGACAGAACAAGGGGTAATGGGTTCAGACTTAAACAGGGTAAGTTTAGACTGGATATAAGGAGGAAGTTCTTTACTGTAAGGGTGGTGAGGCACTGGAATGGGCTGCCCAAGGAAGTTGTGAATGCTCCATGCCCGGTAGTGTTCAAGGCCATGTTGGACACAGCCTTGGGTGACATGGTTTAGTGTGAGGTGTCCCTGCCCATGGTACAGGGGTTGGAACTAGATGATCTTAAGGTCCTTTCCAATCCTACCTATTCAATGATTCTATAATAGCACTGCTGTAATAAAATGCTTATGAACTATAATGGCATGCTTCTCATAAACTAGCATTAAGGTGATGTTACAGCAGTTAAAAGACCATCAACAGTGTAAGTATGAAAATAATTTTGGGACATTGCCAATGACACAAAAAAACCTCATTCTAACATTAATACCAACTGTCCTGTATTTTCATGAATGTATGATTGAAAACGGTTTTCTTGTAGACAGCTTTTTAGATTTCAATGCAACTAAGTTCCTTTGTTAGCTATTTGATATCTGTCCTGGTCATAATATTTTTCCAAAGTGTAGGAAAAGAACTGTGGCATTATGAGCGCACCCTAAATTGTTTCTGGCTGCTTTTGAAGCACCACAAGCTCCAGCATCACATCTAATTTTGCTGCACATATCAGGCTTTTTTAGGAAAGAGGTCACCAGCACAGCGGTACATGGCCTCTGGTACATATAAGAGCTATCATAACTGAAACACTCACAGACAGCTTTCTAAACCACTTTTCTATACCTTTCCCTGCAACTGCTTACACTAAATAACAAAGCAAGATCACCGTTCCTGTGTTCTAGAGTCCGCTTACAGGATTCATACAAAATGCATCAAACTTACTGTTGATTTTATTATTGTTCTGTGATAATTATGCTTTAATACTGTATTTATTTTCAAAGTTGGGTTGCTGTTTTTTTTTTTCTCTTTGAAAACATGATTTTTACCTGAAAAGTGACTATAATACAGGTTCTTTATTTCTGCACCATTTTTTTGTACTTTTGAAATATCCTTTCTTTTTCTCACAAGTCAGGGACATTGAGATTTTCCACTTTCCTTTTCATTTTTACCAGCCATTTTATACTAGTGGCAAAGGCATAAAGTAATTCAGCATCTTTTTGCATACTGCAGTTCTCATCCTATGCAAATGTGCCATAGTTCAAAATTAAGTAATTATTTTTGCATAGGGAAAGCTAGCAGCATATGCCAGGTTACATGCAATATGCATCTTGTGATTAAACAAATAAAATACAGCTTTAATTAGGCAGGTATGGAAAGCTATTTCAATGTTTCCTTAAATACGTGTAGGGAAGTTCTTGCTCCACTGAGATGGGGAGATAAGAGGAAAAATATACAAGAATAACCTGAAATTTCTATTTCCTCAGCTTTTGTAATTTTGAAGAAATGCTATATATCTAGTTGCAAGTTTAACTGTTGTATTTTCTTTCTCCTTTCTGTTTGTTGCTTTGTTTCACTTTTAAACAAGTAGGATTTATTTTTTACAAAAATATTCCCAACTTTTCAGAGTAAAAAGGCATAATATTAAAAAACAAACCAGAAAAATCCCTACCATAACCCTTCTGCTGGCTTTTTTTTTCCTTTACTTCTGTGCCTTCACAATTTTTTAACACCGATTGTAACAATAGGATTTCACAAACTATTTTAATTCCAACCTTTACATTGTACAACAGGGTTAATTCAATTAATTACGTGTCTATATTCATTCCCACCAGAAAAGTAAAATTACTGTCCTTATACCTTCAGATAAGGGGAAATAGTTCTTTTGTCTTTGTCTAATTGGGCTTGAACAGAGAAGATACAGGCTTCACTTCCTGAAATATGATTATTTTAAGATTACAGGAAAATTTAGGTAAAAAAGGACATCAGGCAGTTTCTAGTCGAAACCCCTGCTCCAAACAGGGCCAGCTGTGAGATCAGACTTGGTTGCTTAGGACTTTGTCCAGTTGGGTCTTGAATGCTTCAGATAATGGAGCCATCACAGTATCTTTGGGCAACCTGACACAGCACCTGGCTGTCCTTCAAAGTAAAAACATTTCTCCTTATATCCAGTCTAAACCTCTCGTTTCTGCTTGTGCCCATTAACCTGAGTTCCTGTCTGCACATCAGTCTGCCACAAAGTTTGCAGTGGCAGCTGATTCAGCTGCTTGAAGCCAAATTTTCATGGTCCAACACTTGAAAACTTCTCTTTCTGATATAGTAATGTCAGACTCCAAAGTGGGACTGAAAACAAGACAAAACCTGGATGACACTCCTTATTCTAACTGTTACCATGACTCTCAAGTCAGGGAGGCTGTTTTCAGAAAATACAATAAAGACATAGTTACACATGGTGGAGTTTAGTTTTGGATTAACACACCCAACGTCTGTTGCCTGCATGCAAGCATGATGCTTACATTTGCCATTACCAAGATACCTAAGGCCCATTTCAGTTGCCCTCAGAGATACCCTGGAATATTCCTTCCTGGCCTCCAGCTATCACTTCAGGAGGGAGGCTGCAGGTCTTCTACAGGTCATGTGTCATATTTATCTATTCCATGTGGATGTCTCATGTACACTGCCACATTTTAAATGATATAAGCAGCACACTCTATCAACCTATACTGTCAGCCTTATTTTCCCTGGCTTCTTTGCAAGCTGAAATGATGTAAAACCCAAACATCCAAACAACCAAACAGAAGTGTTGGTATTTGGTTGGAGGTTGAGGTATTGCTTTGATAGTACAGGTAAAACTGAATGAATTGCAAAAATAGTCAGCAGATGCCTTGATTAAATTCCTTTAAATGAATGTTCATTAATTATTCACTCAAATAAGCACAACGATTCATTTGAACAATACAATGAAATTATTTTAATAAACTATAGCATTACTCAAATTGCCTCTGGCTACAAGTATTCTGAAGCCATCTAATGAATTCCTAGATGCCCTCCTACATTACCTTAAATGCTTCTCTCTGAAAAATTTTGTTCATTTGTTAATAAAAGGTAATATTACGTTATCTTTCTGACAACTGTGAGGTCTTACAGACCTAGAAGAATCTCTACTGCTCAAAACCAAACCCATCACCTTCCTATGACAAATGCAGTTTGCCCTAAAGTACTTGCACAAATTAATACTGTGTAGGGAATACAATGAGCAACACTGTTGGGGTACATTTATTTGAGGAAGTCTTCATTTCATAAACTAATACTGCCATTTTCCTTTCTGATATTTTGCAAAATGCATGTTTATGCAAACTGTCACTTGTATTCAGATTTAGAACCTACAAACTACAGTGATGGAAATGCTTAAAATAGATTAAGATGGATTGACTGATTGAATATTCCTTTGAATTATTGTGAAAGCACCAGATCTATCTAAATCATGCTGTGAAAAAAGTGGAGCTAGAAGTTATGTAACTACAAGTTGCTATAAATTGCTTCTCGTTGAAAGCTATATAAAACATTTTCAAATCTGTCATGTTCCACCCCTTCTGCTTAAAAAAACCAACCCCAAACTAAGTGAAAACATCCAGGAAAGGTCTGAATCAGGCTCATGTTGTTGGAGCAAAAATTATGCCACCATGAAGACTCTTCCACGATTAAATACAAGAATTTGGACCATTTTTATTTCCAGAATGTATTTATTACCATAAACCACATTTTATTACGTTAGCTATAACAACATACCTAATTCAGCAACAAAACAAGCTCAGACATACTTCTTTTCTCATGGACACAGTTACTTTCATCGAAGTTCATTTCTTGAATGGTCATATTTAGCTACTGTCTGCTGCTGCTATTTCCATGTGCCCTCAGAACAAGCTATCTGATAAGGCAGCCAGGAAAACACATTTTCTACTTCTCCACCCACAGCAGCATTCAAGATGACTGCAGAGCCACACCATCCTACAGGTACACTCTACAACATCTGCTCTGACCTCTGATCTTTGCAAGAAAACAGTCTCAAGTCTGTCAGACCACAAAGCAGAAGGAATGGAGCATTCACAGTAAGAGGGTGTGAAGGAGCCAGAAACTGCTTTATTTGTAGTGATGGGAATTGAAGAAAATAGCACAGTAGATTGCAGAAGATAATACAGAGATAAAAGCTTTGGGCAACACTGAAAGTCTGCTTTTGCTAATCCTGAGGTTAACCACCATAGCCACTAGGACCTGTAAAACTAGTGACAGTGAAATGAAAGTAAGGTCCCTCTTTTCTATCCTTAAATATGCTATCCAAATTTAGAAAGGAATTCCTTTTCCCTTTCATGGCTTTTTAAATATCTATATATATGCACAAACACACTCATTTTACAACAGCTATTTCGATTTCTCTGACTGGCAGTGAATTTTAAAAGCCTTTAAAAGCCTTGCAACAGTTTCACTGGGACCAAAGAGCAAAACTACTACCAAATGAGGTTTTGAAAAAGAACAGTCAAATGAAAGCACTCAGCATTTCCAGGACAGAATATCCCTCTGAGAAAAAAACTTCTTGCTTACCAACTCAGGTGCTCTCCTCATTAGAACACTTGGGCTGGCAAAGCAAAATAACAAAAGGGTTGTGTCAGAATTGCATTTGACATGTTGGAAGTGTGTATCACCCAGCACTGAGTACTATTCTATGATTACATCCTATTTTGTGCTCTGAAAAACAACAGCCGCCTACAGCAACAATTACAAGACTGCTACCATTTATCCCAGAAAAGCTCTTTGCTACTTAGAAAAATACTAGAAAAGAAAAACAACCCCTTGCTAGTAAAATTAGCTGAAATTAGATCTTCTAAATATGTTATTTAAATTGGGAAGGAAGGAAGGGGGGTTGTTTGTTGGTTTTTTTTTTTTTTTTTTTGTTCAGCATGATTTATTTTTACACTGGCAAAGAGACAATGGTAAACAGAACTGAAGCTCTGTGGGCACCTTCCGAGGTTAAATTACCTTTCATGGCATTTGCACAGAAGACTGTTCTCAAGCAGCTTGAGCAGATGGTTGGGACAACACTGTCCATTTACTTGTATCCACAAAGATAAATGATGGCTCTTCAAAATCCAAAACAATAAGACCCTTGTGATGCTTTAGGCTGCCAAGAAAAAAACAACAAAAAAAAAACCCCAAATCCAAATAAATATAGGTAGCTGAAGAACAGAAAAGAGTTTTGATTGATGAAATTTCTTTTTAAATTACTAAAATCACCCTTCAATAAATGTATATATCTGTAATCTGGAATCATGTTGCTAAAAGAAACTCATATGTTCCAGAATACTTAACAAAGTAGGAGATGTGGGTAAAACAAATCCTACATAGTAACTCTGACTTAAGTCAGAATCTGCCACCTCTAACAACCTGTACTACATAGAGCGTTTACCGGGCATGCTGCCAAATAACCACTTCTGCTTACTGAGCCACAGAGATGGTCAGAGATTTCCAGGACCAAGCCAGAGCAGGAAAACTGCTAAGGCACAGCTATCCACCTACTCTGCTAAGTAATAATAGGGAAGATCACAAATGTGGGAGAACATGCTGGATGTGGCTCTTTATTAGTAAGAACTTCACCAAGTTCTTTAAGAGCAGCGCTGGTCAAAAATCTGCAACATGAGCATTTTGCCAACAGGCACTAAAAGGCACTTTCATTGAAACAAGTTACTAGTAACAAAGATGAATTTAAAGAACTGGAGACAATGTGGACAGCTATGAAGAAAACGCAGAACTTTTAAGAGTGAAGTAAGCAGATCTTTGGACTTGCAACTAATAAATTGCATAACCTGTCACTCTTAAAAGCTCCCAAAAGAAAAAGTAAGGTTGCTGAATATGAAGAGAATCACACGGACTCAGTATAAGGGGCCCAGACACTGTGTTCAATACATACAGCAAAGTAAGACAGAACTGGGTTTAGAAAATAACAGTGAAATTAGATAACTATGACTCATCAGCAACTCAACGTCCTAAAGCCAGCAGGTACGGCAAAACATTTAATTAACTAAAGTTATATATAAAGATGGGTAGTTGTTTCTGCAATAACAGCTTGTTTAAAGAATTACACAACCAATAAAATGCGTATCCTCTATCTAATACCACGTATTCCACAGCAATGGCAGGTGAACAGTGGATGTATTACTCCCTCTCTCATTTCAATGATCAATTGATATTTTTAAATCTCTACTTGTTATGCTGTTGGCATTTTCAACATGCCTTAGAACAAATGCACAATTTAGACAGCAGATTGTTGTCAGGTTTTTAGTAATTGTTAACTCTCATTGAAGTAATGAAAAGAAGGGAAAGACATGTTTTGATAAATGTCAACCAGTGGCATCCAGCAACTCAGAGTAATAGATTTTGATAATGGAGGAGTAATAATAGCTCATATAAGAGGAAATAAGTGTGAAATAATGTAAATATGAATGGGAATTCAATAAAAAAATACTGTCAAAAAATCAGGGAAACAGATCTATTTATGTTCACGTGAGAATACAAGAGAAAGCCCAGATGGGAAGATTTTTCCTAGTTCTCCTCTCTGTCTCAGAAAAATAGAGAAGACCTAAAAGTACGTCTGTTCAAAATATCAGTGTCTCATGCTAACTTTCATGCTAATGTAATTTTCATTAAAAATAATAAGTAAATAACTGAATTCAAGGCCTTTCCTTCCACAAGGGAGCACTGTCTCTGCTTAGTTCCTCACATTTTTCACAAAATTAAATGTAGGACCACTGTCCCTCCACTTGCTTGTCTCCACTGCACAGTATCTTTACACAAGAAGAAGTGTTAAAGTCATCTGTGAGGAACATGATTAAAAAATGCCCCGAACCTCAAAAATAAAACATTTTGACTGCAAACAGCAGAGTATACATTTTGGTTTTCCAGAAAAAACAATGGACCGTTGAATAAGGCAGCTGCATTATGATCAGATACCCTGTTTCGATGATATCAGTGATAAAGAATGTGACATTTATAGGAAATATGTCAAACAAGCATTACTTATGTCATGGGTTCAGAGATTTTCTCCAAGGCAGCAGCAGTCATTTTTCCCCTTCTTGGCAGCTGGTGCAGTGCTGTGTTTTTAACTTCTGGCCTGAGAACAGTGCTGATAACACCAATGTTTTTAGTTATGGCTTAGTGATGTTTGGTCTGGTCAAGGACTTTTTG
>JANRGW010036504.1:2743-19390 GCA_024733675.1 Psilopsiagon aymara | reverse complement strand
GCCACCGCTCCCGCGGCACCGGGGCCGCTCCCTCGTACCGGGGCCCACCCGGCGGTGACGGGAGGGGCGGGGGGAGCGCTGCCGCGCAGCCGAAATAGCTCAGTTGGGAGAGCGTTAGACTGAAGATCTAAAGGTCCCTGGTTCGATCCCGGGTTTCGGCAAACGCATCTTTTCCTGCCGGGCCTCGGGCAGCGAAACGCTCCTGAAGCCGAAGACGGAGAGCGCATCAAAACCCGGCACCGAGTCATTTTCATCTGGGTACGGAGCGAAGGAAGCTGCTTTAGTTAAACAGGGCAAGGTCAACGCTTCAGTTAAACAGGACAAGTTCAACGAGCAGCTTGGCAAAACTTCAAATAAAGCACAGGAACGAACAGCACATTCGCTTTCCTGTACTCACTGCAATGCATTTAACAACATGAAAGTGGCGCTTCAGCGCAATAGTGTGGCTTTATCCGATACACAGACATAATCTCCACGCAGCGTGAAACAGAGGTGGAAGCATCCGGCCAGGCAAGCACAGCAGCAGCATGCTGCTTGGCAGAAGTGAAGCACGCAAGAGTAACAAGCCTTTAACGATTCACTTCATCAACCTTTAATTGATTGACAACACAATCCTGTACCTCTCAAGACAGAGTTTGGTCCCGAGGTGCAAAAAGCCCTGTAAGGAACCTGTAACCCCTGGTTTGAGGGTGGTTTTTAAAGGCAGAAACAGCTGAGAGTGCTCCAAGTCACATTTCCACTCTTCATCGGCCTTTGGCACAGCACAGTTTGATTTCTGAAAGGAGAACTTGTTCAACATTGAATCAAATTGGGACAGCGAAATTTGTGCAAAGGGTTAAGATGAAGGCGTGGTGGATGGGGAGCTCTGCGCCATGCAGGGGGCTGGAGAAAGACCTTAGCAGTACTTTAGGAATTTCAACTGGGAAGTGCACACAGGATCATGTTTTGAAGGAAAGGGAACCTGAGGATTAACTGAGAGCCACATCCCCTATAGTCTAGGTACTCATTAACGGCACAAATGCATATTAAAACTCATTACAAAGTATAATTAAAATATATGTCAAAGATAGTAACTATAGCCAGAATACACATCTACATCTCAATTTACATTTAAACTTCTGAATTTCAAATTGTCTTGGTTTCTCTGGAAGAAACAGACCATATTTTCACCCCAAGATAAAATCCACATCACTGGGGCTTTATCATTAAGTAGTTGTCAATAACACTGCAAGCCTGCCAAAGGCAATTTGCAATATGCCAAACCTCCTGCAAAAAGCTGTAACCACACAATGGAATTTGGTATTTAATCAGAGAAAGACAAACAACTGCTCCTAAAAATATGGCCTCAAAAAGCAATAAACCAGCACCCAAAATAGTTTCACTTTCACATGGAAAAGTGAATGGGGTTTGCTCTTTTAAGCAAGCACTGGATTCCTTTCCCACTGGATTTTACAGCTATCCCATCAATAAATCCAAAGCCTTGGTTATTCTGCTTGCATCACTAGCTACCAATTTTATTTCCCCGCACTTTGGGACACGTAAAGCAGGAACAGTCATTCCAGTGGGAATGTTTTCATACAGGAAACCCGCAGACATTCAGTAGTGGCAAAGTCACCCAGCAACACATGGCTATATCCTCCACCAGCCCATGTTCAAAGACAACAGCCCTCCTGTTGTCAGCTATTTGGCCAAAATAACTCCTACAAAACTCAGCATTCTATCAAGAAGCTCTGCATAACATCTGCAGTTCCGTGTTAAGGATGCTGAATGGATCCCAACGCCCATTGCATCGTCTTTCACAGGCAGTTCAACATGGCAAGACCAGCTCCAGGGCACAGAATGGGGAGCAAGGACTGAAGACAGGACTGCATCTGAGCGCAGTGCAATGGCTACCTCTTTCAGAGATACACAAACAGGTTTTGAAAAGTAAGAATTACATGTTTTATACAAATTAGCACTTCAGGATATACACTCAGAGCCAGGGAAAGGTTGTGCTGCTGTTCAGACACCATCTGCAAGTGCTGGTTTGGTCTTACGCTTCTTTCTTTCTAGGATTTGTTCATCAAATATTTCTCTCTCCCTGAAAAGAAATACAACATTCTGTAGTAAAAATAACCTCACCATATGAAACTGTTTGCAGTGTGTTACTGTAAGACAGCAAGAACATTGCCCATGCATAATCATTTTGTTACTTAAGACAATGAGAAAATTGCCACACAGGAGGGAGCATCCTGGACTCTCCTGCCCTTGTATTGTCTTCCATATAAACAGGAAAGCAGTAAGAAAAATTCAGAACATACTAAAAATAAAGATACCTCTTGCTCACAGATGGTCCTCTGATGTACTTCTCTTCTGCCTCCTTGTAATCTATATCATCCACAGCAGAAATGGCATAAATTATGGCCTAGAAAAGTAATTGGTTCCAAATTACTGTCTGTAACTTAGCTTTTATTTCCTGAGTCTCAGTCAATGAGGAACCTTATTCTCAAATCAATCACTTAGGAAAGTTGGATAAAACCTGATACTCATAAGTAATACAAACTTGTCCTTTATCATTCCCAGGAGCATATTTTAAAACCAGATTAGGATACTCTCCATAGTAACTTTGTTTCTACAGAGGTTACTACTGTTGGGCTGGAAAAATTCCTGGGAAGGACACTAAGTATCTAAAAGTACAACTGTAAAAACCAACCCACTGCCTCCCAGCACAAAGAGCCCAAGAAACCCCAGCAGTAACTCGCCAAATAAACAAAACCCACCTCAACCCCAAAGAGATGAAGAGTTTCAGAAAGAATCAAGCACACTTGAAAGCAATAATTCTGCCTTTCAAAAACACTGTACTACCTAAAGCTTCTCCATTTTGTGCTGACAGCTCAAGAGCCCACAAACATAACTTAGGATTGTGTGGAGGTGAAGAGTCTTTGCCCAAGATACAGAGAGAAACTAAGCAGTTTCATGCCCCTTGAGCTGCAGGGACCATGCAGGTGTGAACATACCTGCTCAGCTCACAGGGAACACTCTGCAAGTCACTGAACTCAAATCACAGAACATTAATGTCATTTCCCCACTTCACTGTGTAGTTTCTCAATGTTTAGGGTCTACTTACTTCAGGCAAAAGGACGTCTGAAATAAATTTTATTCTATCTCCATTTATGTGATGCAGATGTTTAGCCTCTATCTCATGATACACTTCCTTCAAGTAGTTCACAACAAGGTCCAGTTGCTCTTCATCCTCCAAATAGGTTTCAACGCAGGTGACGTACTGTCTTGAATTCAGGAATCCCTTCAGCCACCGGGATTGTTTTCTGCTTTTCAAAATAGCCAAAAGATGCTCTTCAGCCCCCTTAGTCTTCACTATAAACTCCACTATCTTCTTATTTGCTTTATCTCTAGCAGCTCTTGTCCTGTCAGGAAGAAGTTTCCTGGAGGGCTTCTGAGGTGATGTTTCTGATAAAGACTCTTCAGTATCTTCCTCTGCCACATTTGGAAGGGTAATTTGGACTAAACCTTGATAACTTTCCTTTCTAACTGGGTAGCCTGAAAGGAAAGCCACGGTCATTCATACCGAAATACATAAAGCATTTGTGAATGTGTATGTGCTCACGGACACAGACTTAAGATAAGGGACTTGCTTGATGGAATTTTTATTTCCTCCCTTACCAAAGAGAGTAAAAAAACACCTCCCAAAAAAACAGAAAATTAAGATTTTGCCTTAAAAAAATGAGGGAGTTGAAGCTCTGACAGAAGCTCTAAAATTAACTCTCAACAAGGTGGAATTAAGTGGTTTCCTCAATTGTCTTAATATTTAACTTCTGTTGTGGTTCTGACAACCCTTAAAGTGCAATAATGGCATGAGAATTTTACTTGTACTCCTTCACTGGGTCAGACGCCTCACTCAACATGTGTAGACACAAGAGCTAAGCTTGCCTCCCAAGACAGTACTACAAAAGATAAAGGGTTCACTTACTGATATCATCAGCAAAATATTCCAAGAAGGATCCCGTAAAAGAATGACAACCTAAAAAGCCCAAACCAGAGTTATTTATCAGTTCAGCTGAGCCCGTGAAACAAACCTGACAGGTTTGGTGTGATCTTTTTTCTGATGTCTATCAAAATGAATGACACCTCCTTACCTACTCTAATTCGATAGTCAGAAATCAGTCGAATACACCACTCAATTTCCTGGCGATAACCTTCTTTGGCTCGTTCCTGTAAAACAAGAACTCTTTAGTGCTAAAAGGAGCAGCCTACTGAAGCTTTTAGTCTAGAACACTAACCAGGGCAACAGAAATGGCAAATGATAACGAATCAAAGTTTACTTGCAGTTTCTGCATTCTCTTGGAATTCAACTTCTGCCTGTGCTTTATTGCTGGGGAATGGTTGTTAGAAAGTGGACACAATGAGACCATAGGCCAGTGGATGGAAGAGACCTGGCAGTAGTGAACCAAAGGCTTTTCGGCCTGGCCTGGAGGTTACTAATGGACGTGTACATGCAGAAGGACTGAGCAAGTTGGCACAGAAAGTTGCGGAGACAAATATAACGAGAAGGAACTGATAACTGCAACCTTGAAGCACAGCTCCAGGCCTTAACGAGCTTGGACTTGAGACAAGTGTGGAAAACAGTGAAGAAGAAGAAACTGCAAAGGGGGGGTACTACAAGCGTTTTTCTGTATTGTAACCAATCATGTATTGACTAGTATGCATACACAGCCAACCACATACTGCTTAGCGTAACCCGTAAGGGTATATAACTGGGACCTTCAGATGAAATAAACGAGCTTGATGTGTGATCATATTGATTGTCATCATTCTCCCACCACAGTAAGGGTCCTCGCCTACCGCGCTTTATGGTATGCAGAAAACCTGCAAGTGAAAAGAGTCCCAAGCAACTGCCTGCCTTCCACAGGTATTCTGCACAGCAGCCCCACGGGGATGGAAAAGGGTGTCAGGGGACCCCCTTCCTGTGTTATTCTCCATCTTGTGGAGCATTAATTACATTTAATTACATCACTGAATACAGTGAGAGAGAAGACAGAAGGGTGAACAGCCACAGACCAGCCAGCTGCACCAAACTCCTCTCAGAGAGTCAGTTACACACTGTGATACTGCTTTGTATTTTCCAAAGCATGCACAGACTTGCAGTTCCATGTTACTGGTAGTACTTACTATGAGGTCCTGCTTTTCTTCACAATCAAAGTGCTTCAGACTCCTAAGAGGTACTGAGAAACTGGATGAAACAAAGAAACACAGTCAGGGAGAAGAGGCAATGGAGTTGTACCACTGTGTTTTACTGCATTTCCATACCTCCCTGAAAATGAGATCTCCTGAGGAATTCAGAAATGCAGGGTTTATTAGTTTGGGTTTTCATAATAAGCTACAACTATGGAATCTTTAACAACTGAGAAGTACCTGGTTTTAAGACAAAACTAAAGGTAGGCTGGTGTCTCCAGAAAGTTTGGGAACCACATGTAAAAACCACTGTCTGGGTCCACAGTCCTTCTTTTATCCCTCACATGAGCATCAGCTGCTCACATGCTGCCAGCTTATCTCAACCAGCAGCCTGCCAAGGACATAGTCCACACCAGCAAGTCCTCGCCTCGTTTGGTCCCTCCCTCCAAGATCAACCTTTGTGTTAACAAACAGTGCAATTGCCCTGTGCCAGGAAAAGAGTACAGGGCACTAAAAGAAACTGGAAGTTTAGAATGCGCTCAGAATCCACAACATTTACCCTTTTTTCTTGTCATTTGTATTCTCTTCTATTAACAGCACACAGGCCTTTTTGTGTTTTCGCTTCACAGTTTTCACCTGTTGAAAGGATGAAGTCTCATTAGCATCCTAAAATCCTAGAACCCTTCTGAAGCAGGAACATCTTCCATGTGTATCCTACACTACACCCCATACTTAAAAGGGAGTGACACAAACTTGAAAAAATAAGTTTTAAAGTGACAAGAACAGCAAATTACCCCAGGAAGCATTTTTTGTCAGTGCACAAGGACCCGTCCTCTTTCTTTCCTTAGCTGGGTACAACCACCCTACCTCACAACACAAGATACAAAGGCTCAGTAGTACTGCTCTGCTCAAACACACTCAGATGGGAATCAACCACATTTCTTTCTTTACATGCTTTTGTCATAATTTTACTTCTGTCCTCTTCAGAACACTTCTACTGGAAGATCTTTAACATTTCCAGCTCTACACAAGTCAAGAATGGCAAAAGACACTGAAGAACCTGCCAAGGAGCTCTGTATCATCCCCCTTGCAATATCCCTCCAAGAAGGCAGCGAGCTGTTCTTACCACTGCTGGCCAATATGGGTACCTTCGCAATCTGCACCAGACCAAAATCCCTTCTTCAATTGATTGTGGTTCTATAATGAAAAATAGAGAAAGTGTTCCTCAAAACATGAGAGAAGACAGCTTGAACTCTCTCATCAACCTCCATAAAGGAGTTTGGCTGCAGTGCTTTTACAGGTTTCAACCCCACCACCCCCAGAAGTGGAGCCCAAGTAGTTCTGAATACAGCAAGTAGGAGACTTCACTCCTAGGCCTTTGCCCAGTTTGTGCGACAATTTGCATTCCATTCTGTTTCAAAAAGCCTCCCTGGGCCATCAAATAAATGCATTTTATTCCATGTAAGCTTGAACAAAGCTGGAGGGAATCTCTGGGAAGGTTAGGTTTCATCACCATAGCTCACCACCAAACTACAAGCACATGTACCCTAAGAAGAGCACACCAATCTCAGGGGAAGAAGTCACAAAGAGGTACTCTGACATCTCACCTTGATGTGATAAAACACTAGGAAGCTCTTCATCCTCCTCCTCTTCATCTACCAGAGGTGACAAGTGAGAAAGACTCTCTGAGGAAAGTATCTTTGAAGACAGGTCAGACGATTCCAGTCCTGCCAAGAGCAGCAAGCATCGGTGTTCAGAAGCATGGAACAGCAATCAAAAAGTATCAGCCTCAGCCCAGGTGAATCACAACCCTGTAAGTGCCCCTGCAGCCATGAGAGTCACTGTCACACCAGGGCCTGTCCCACCACCCCCGTTCCCAATCCTCTGCTTGGTAAAGGCCTAATAATCTGAATGAAAAAGGGGAAGAAGCAAGAGGCTGGTTTCAGGACGATACATCAACCTGTTCCTTTGTGTAGCATTATTTTAGCCCTAAATGGCCAGCAGCAAAGAAAAAAAACTAAGCACGAAATCAGCAAGTCCTCTAGTGAAGGGTGAGAATTACTGCTAAATATGGGCATCCAATGCCAAACTCTAAACAGCTCCACACAGCCTCAATGCCACACCAGCATTTAGTAGTGATAACATTTAGCATTTAGCCAGTGATAAAAGTGACTGTGTTTTCTCTGCTTCTCCAAAACTTACACCAAAAGGAACCAGACCCAGCAATTCAAGAACTGCATTTACAAAAGCAATGTAACACTCCAAGAGGAGTTAGAGTGATCAAACAATCAAGCAGGATGAAGTTTTCCCTTCCATAAGGGACCTACCCACCTTCATCTTCTTCAAAGTCAGGCAGCTGAAACGGCTTTACTTTATTCATGACCACATGTGTAGAATCCTTACTTTCCTCTTCTTCACACTGCGAGGGGATGCTCTCAGAAAGCATCCCTTGATTAGAAGGCCCAGATGAAGATTCAGGGCAATTCCTGCATTTCCTTTTCTTGCAGGAGGATGCAGTTGCACCGCTCTTTCGCTCTTCATTAACTCGTTTCAAACTCACTGACTTTCTCCTTCCATCTAATGGCTTTGCCAGGCTTTCACTCTCACTGCTGATGCTTTTTTCCAAGTCATATGAGGCACTTTTACAAGTCCTTTTAAGCTGACTTCTGCTCTTTGCGCTTCTGACAGGTACCACCGCGCCAGATGTGCAGGGGACAGACTGGACAGACCCCTCCTCAGCAAAGGGCAGTACTTGATCCTTGGGGAAATCATTGCTACACAACACAGGAGACCCTGCACTGCTTGGCTGTTTTCTTCCTTGCTTACTTTTTTCCTCCTTTTGTTTAGGGGAGACTTTGTTTCCTGCTCTGGATCTTGTCAACAATCTGGGCTCAATGGTTTTCTGTTTTGGTAGTGATTCCAATTCTGGTCCTTTGAAGTTCTGACTCTCCAAGTTCAGTGTATTAGACAAGTCCTCAGTATCACATCTGGAAGGGTTTGTTTCACTTTCACGTGCTTGAGCACTCTCCTCCAAAATGAAAGAACCTTTCCAGTTTGCTTCCTCTAACTCCGTTTTCAGACTGGGGTTCTTTGTTTCTTCTGCTTTCCTCTCGGAAGCCTGAGGCTCCAAGTTGTCTTTAAAGAAGCTGCATAAATGGGTCAGTGAGAGAGATTCTGAATGGTTCTCCTGCGAGAAATGAGTATTTTGCCTGTTTTCTGAAGGTGGTACTTCTTTGGATGAGCCATCTGGATTCAAAATAACCAGGGCAATTTTAAGAGAGCGTCGATACTGCAGTTCTTCCACAGCCTCACTCAAATTATTCCTCTGATCTGATGAAGAACAATATGAAATAACCTTCATTCAAATCTAAGAACCAAGGCGTCTCATTTATAGTCTATCTCTTTCTAAGATGGTACTTAACACTCAAATCACCGGTGATACTTAAGGTAAAGTACATAGAGACACACAAGAGGCAAGCCTCCAGTGCCTTACTTTAGGGGAAGTACACACAAGTATCTTCAATGTTCCTCCCAACACACTCCCCAAGGGAAGAGCAAAATCAGCTGTGATTCTGTTTTGTCTCTTTCCAGACTTTACAGATGGAATGGAAAGGAAAAAAAACAAAATGCAAAAAACCCCAAAACCCACTCAGTAAATACATAAGTGTAATATAGACCTACCATGTCTGTTTACATTGAGAATATATACATGGCAGCAAATACTGTGACATTTCCTCACCTAAGTTAGAGGCAATGTTCACTATACGCTCTTCCTTCAGTGGTTCAGCTTCTGCACAGCTCACACTGATCCTGAAAACATAACAAAGCTGACCAAAAACATCACAGCACTAAACACTACTAAAAGTAGAACACGACTTCCACCTGGCAATAAACTTGCCATACCTTCCCCCACCAAAAAACCCCACTTGTTAGGAGAAAGTAAAGCAAAAAAGATAAATATGGGAAGCATGTCTGAGCTATGTCAGTATGTTGCTCACTGATGGTCCACAAGACACTATGGACAGCTCTACAAAGGCAATGGGGCTCAGGGTTAGACTCTGTAAATCAACAATCTCTGTTCATAGGTATCTTTAGATAAAGGAATTACTTTCTTTTGCTGTTAGCATACAAACATATAACAGTTAAAATGATACTTAACTGTTCTTTCAAACCAAGTATTTCAACTTCCAAAGAAATCTCCTCCGCAACGCCAGTTTTGCGCAAAACCTACATTAAAGAGAAAAACCTGATTTAAAAAGTCCTTGACCAAGTGTGCTGGCTTCAGTTGTAGCAGTCACTTTTCTCCTTCTTAGTAGCTATTGCAGTGCAGGGGGGTGGAACTACATGATCTTAAGGTCCTTTCCAACCCAAACCATTCTGTGATTCTACATTTGCTTAGAACAATCACTATCTACTCTGTTTCAACCATTTCTAAGTGACATCCACCAACTTCTGCTCATTTAGACATCTGCTTTACCTTTGCTGGCCATAAACGCTTCTTCCAGGTGCAAAGAATATACTCTTGGTCTGTCATGACTGTGTTTCATGTAGTGAAGGAAAATTCCAGTGTGCTCTGAAGACAAAGGGAATAAAAGAGTCACCCATCACTTGGCCCATTTTTGTCTTCCTTTAAGAAATACAAGACCTACATAGAACACATTGTTAGGTATGTGTGTTTTCCTATTGAGATTATCATTACTTTGCATGCACCCTCCAAGGTTAGGATCTAACACGGCGTCTTTCTGCAGCTGTGCAACATACGATGGCTTTACTGTGCAAACAAACAGTGCCACAAATCGAACCCCAAACGCTGCTGCGGGCCTGCACATCCCGCAGCTCCCCGGGGGCAAACAGCGGCCGTTTCTCTCATCCCCCAGGTTATGCCCCGAGGTGCAGCTTCTTATGTAGTTAATGACAACCCCAGTGAAACTGCTACGGAGCCCTTGCGAGGTCCTCCGGCTTGAAAAGCCTCAAGAAAGACCCGTTATGAACACGGGACCGCGTTCTGCGCATGCAAAGCCGAGACCCGGGCTCCGCAGCCGGGAAGGTGCCGTTACCACAGCACCGAACGCCACGGGCCCAGCCCTTCGCAGCCGCGCTACGCGGGGCAAACACGAGGCTCCAACGGCCCCACCTGGGCCGCCGCCCCCCGCCCAACGACCCCCGGGCTTCCACCAGCGCCACTTCCCGCCGCTCCACAGGGACGGGAGCCCGGAAGGGACAAGGGCCCGGTGCGCCCGGAGAGGGGGGCTCCAGAAGTAAGAGGATGGGGGGCCCGGTACGGGGCCGCCATTACCGTGTGCGGTGTGGGGAGCGGGGCGGTGCCTCCGTTACCGTGAGCGGTGTGGGGAGCAGGGCGGTGCCTCCGTTACCGTACGCGGTGTGAGGCGGTGCGGGGCCGCCGTTACCGTACGCGGTGTGAGGCGGTGCGGGGCGGTGCCTCCGTTACCGGACGCGGTCGGGACGCAGCCGCGTGCCCAGCCGCGCCGCCGCCGTCTATATCAGGCCTCGCCCTCTCGGCTCTGCGCATGCGCCGCCCCTCACAGGAAACGCGGCAGCCAATCAGAGAGCCCCTTTTCGCGCGCGGGTCACCTCCTTCCCGTCGCCAAAACACACTGCCTCCAGCCAATCAGAGGTTCCGTTCCTCCCTGAGCTCCGCCCATTACCTATCCTTCTATTGGACGGTTCTGGGAACGCCCCGCCCCTCCGCTGCGCCTTGGGCCGGCGTCGCTCCCCCGCCCCTTAGGGGCTGTGACGTCAGGCCGCGGGGCGTGGCCGGACCTCTGTGACGTGCTGGTGACGCAATCATTTAGGGGGCGGTGCCTCCGCGGTCGTCGCGGTCGCGGTCGCTATCGCGATCGCGGAGCTGCGCCTTTTCTAACGGAGCCCGGCCGGGATTTGCGTATTTTGGGTGGTTTTGGGTCACTTTGCACGCCCTGCCCCAGCTGTGGTGTGTGTCAGCCCCGTCGTGCTGCGGGTGACCGGTGTCCCCCCGAGGCGGTGTTCGGTTATCCGGAGCCGGAGGATCAATCGGCGCTGATAATGGGTTGAAAAAGGCAGGAAAAAGTAAACCCCAACCTTCCTTGAGGGAGTCGGTGCTTGGCCCGGTCGGGTGTGGGCCCTCCTGAGAGCAGCAGTGACCACAGAGCCCGGGTGACGATGTCGGATGCTTTATTGGCTTGCTCTGCTGCATTATGAATGCATAACCGGCAATGTCACCGCTACAGCGAAGCAGTCAGTAAAACACATCCTGAAAACAGCTTCAGACCAAAATTGGCTTTATTCCATGACTGAGTCCCTTATTTATTCCTTTGAGTATTCCCTGACTGAGTTTCCTTTATTTATTCCCTTGAGTATTCCCTTTTTGAGTCCCTTATTTATTCCCTTGAGTATTCCCTTATTGAGTTTCCCTTCTTATTCCCTTGAGTATTCCCTTACAGATTTTCCCTTATTTATTCCCTTGAGTATTCCCTTATTGAGCCCCTTATTTATTCCCTTACAGAGTTTCCCTTATTTCTTCCCTTATTACTACCTTTGAGTACGGATACTTGTGGAATAACACTGTGTAACAGAAGAGGCAAACTCCTTTTCTTTGCTTACAGTTTTCCCTCCAGTGGCTTCCATCACTGAAGACACTTGTCACTTGCTGTTACCTAATTGATGACCTTAATTCCCATTATTTTGCAGGATCAGGAGTGCTCTGTGGCCAACACTGCTTTGTTTCCCAGCATTGCTCCCTGTGGGCACGCTGAGCACTGTGGCCTGGTCCTGCAAGGTGTTTAAGTGCGTATTTCATGTCAGAGGATAGCAAATAGTCAAATTTGAAGACCCACGTTAGTGAACAAAACAGTAAAGGTGGAGTTCAGGCCCCACTGGGGTAAATGGGGACACGTGATGGAGTTTGGATGACAGAGTCACCCAAAGGATGGGATAAAGAGCGGAGTTGAGTGCGCTGCAAGGTTCAGCCCTCGATATTGACCAAAAGAGAGAAAACAAACTGCCCCCCCCAACACACAGAAAAAGAGGTGATTTTTCCCCTGCCAAAGCTCTCTCCCATGTTGTCAGCGATTGCTTTCTCTCTTGCTGTTCATCTGCTTCCCACTAAAGGTATGACTGGGAGTTCATACAAATAAAAGCACGTTTCTGGCAGAGATCTGATGTTTCTCCAATTAAACCCCATTTGAACATCCGATCTCTGTATTCAACTTTACAAACACCCTGAACATAAATGCCATGTGGTATGGATCAGCCCTTACACGTAATCTTTATGGTTTCTGCTTGTGCTCTGCATCAACGTGAAGATCT
Organism: Psilopsiagon aymara; assembly: GCA_024733675.1. Lineage (NCBI taxonomy): Eukaryota > Metazoa > Chordata > Aves > Psittaciformes > Psittacidae > Psilopsiagon > Psilopsiagon aymara. The sequence goes on along the minus strand of JANRGW010036504.1, from coordinate 6,916 downwards.
TTGTGTTACATTTGCCTTCGCTGCCATTGCAGCTCTGCCCCGATGCCTGGGTTCTGCATCACCAAAGCCTCAGGTTGCGTTTGCCGCCTCTCCTTCATCAGCTACTGTGTCCCCACGCTGGAAAAACAAACTTTGTGCACAGTTTTTGTTCTCTGAGATTCTTTTGCTTGAATGTGCTCTAAGTGCATGGCCCAAAGGGCCGGGGGTGCAGGTTGAGGCAGCACCTCAGGTCAGCAAACCCTGCGCTGGCTTTTTGGCTTCTCCCATGTGCGATATGGCTTTTGCTGTCTGATTACTTGGTCTGTATTAAAATCTGCAAATGCTTATCCTGTGGCTTGGCCAACAATGGCCTGAAAAAAGTCTTTTCAATAAGTTTGTCAACTGATTTCATTAGACTTAAACAGAAAAAACCCAATACGTATAAACTCATTGTCCTCCCTCAGGAAACAACAGCACTGTTACAGGTTACAAAGTCTTCCAATGTGCTATAGAAAGAGCTGCATTGTTCTTTGTTAAAACTCATGTGAATGGTAACCTGGAACACCAAGGAAGAGGCCAAACGAGCCGCATTCCCAGTCTGGGACAATCCTCCCACCATCATGTACCCACAGGAAGGCTGAACGTGGGACCAAATGAAGCTGGAGTGGAAGAAAAGCACAAGTCAGGGTTTGTCTACCATCTAGAGACAACAAAGGAACCACTCACAAACACTTTTTCTTCAGATAGGATCAAACAGCTGGGTCCAAAGGCTCCTACAAACCAGGCCTAATAACAGCAGTAAACCTATACTGCATCTGGTAACAGCAGTTCCAGATGGAGCGTGGATGGTCAGTGATAACCCAGATGCACCCACTCCCTAAAGAAACCCTTAAGGACTATTTACAGGAACTTACAAAACTCTGTTGTAAAGACAACTTCCTGCCTTTGTAGGGAAAGGGAAAGAAATCCTTTTTCTGCTGTTTTGCTCCTTGGTTTTTAAGCCACTTGGGATCTTTTCAAGCCACAGTGGCTGAAAGTGTTAATCTGTTGGAAGACAGAGTCACCAGCCTTGTTTTCCTCAGTCTGCTCCATACAGACACACATTCACAGCCACCAGGTACAACTGCACTGGCAACAGGACACTAAATAAGGACGCTCCACACCACAGACCATGGGCTCCTGACACACACTGACACTCAGGGCACTCCTATCCCAACGGCTTCCCCCGCCTTCCCCTGTGCCAGCTTCCAAGGGTCAGTGGGGTGCTGCTTGCGGGGACCACGGTGAGCCAGCACCAGCGCCGGGCGCGTTAGCTCTGGCAGCTGCCACTGCTCACAGGAACCTTGGGCACGGTGGGGCAGTCGCTCCGGAAAGCTTCGAGGTCCTCGGGGGTGGCGGTGGCTTCGTGGGCAGTGGTCCCTGTGCCCTGGGGACCCTTCTGGCTGCGCCCGCTGCGGGAGCAGTCGTGGTGACCGTGGTTGCCCAAGCGGCTGGAAGCCACCACAGCTTTCATTGCAGCCTGTTGCAAAGGCACAGTGGTGTGAGCGGTCAGTAGCATGTCTTAGGTAGACTTTTCCCCTTCCATGCCTTTCCTGAGGTGCGAGATGCTCGAGCCCCGCGGGAGCATGCAGAGAGAGCCATGGCACCCGCTTCTCCAGCCCAGCCCGTCGCTTCAGGCAAGGCTTTGCCTTTTTGCTCTATCATCCTTCATCCCCTGAGCTGCCACGTGTCACTGAGCATTTATCTGCTCAAGGCAAGGGATCCTTAAAACCCAGAGGCAGCAGCTCTGATAGCCCCAGTTGTTCGCACAAGGGAAACGTGAACACGAGCCACCCCCAGGGGTTTAATGGGGGTTTTTCACCTTTACCTTCAGTTTTCTCCTGGCATTAAATTCCTGCAGTTTCTTCTGCGTGCTGTCCATGTGAGCGAATTTAGCTGCTTTCCCTGTGACCCAGGGATGCTCCAGAGCCTGGTGGACAGTCAGTCTCTTCCGGGGGTCCAAGATGATCAATTTTCTGACCTGTGACCAATGAAAAGGCCTCATTTGCCTCAAAAGCCCCTGGTTTTGTCATTCCACAAGCATTGACCTGAAGCCTTCACACTCAGCAGCCCTGAGCCCCGGCACTGCCTCACTCACCAAATCCTTGGCATTGAGGGAAACCTCATCCCACCATGGGGACACGAACTCGTAGTCGCAGGTGAGGATGCGGCTGTACATGTACTGGTCCCCTCGAGGGTCGAAGAAGGGCTCGAAGCCACAAAGCCTGTGAGCACATCAGAGAGGAGCTGCACGATGCTGCCCGGACCGCATGGTACAGCCAGGCCAGTGTTTGCCAGCTGCTCATGGTGGGCTGAGGTGAAACAACCGATGGTTCCACCGCCACGGTTTCACCACCCTCAGGTTACTCACAGGATGTAGGTGATGACACCCACGGACCACATATCCACTTCAGGACCATACGGGCACCCATGGAGGATTTCAGGGGCTGGAAGCAGAGTTTGGGGTTCAGATGCACCAGTGTGGGGAGCTCCCCGCAAAGAAAACACCTCCTGGGTACCATTAGCACCTCCTGATGCTGGCGCAGCCATCAGCCAGCCCTGAACCGAGAGGCAGGGAGCAGCCCCCGGGGTCTCCCTCCTGCTTCCCTGGCTCTTCCCCTCCTGCTCACCGCAGTATCCCGGCGTCCCGCAGACGGTTTTCATGGTGTCCTGTTCATCCACAATCTTGGAGAGCCCAAAGTCACCTTGAGGGACACAGAGTGCAGCGCTGCCGTCAGGGGAGGCACCGTTAACTCCTCTTTGTGCCACAACCCCCCCCGGCAAACCCACCGATTTTAAGGGGAGCATCGGGGGACAGGTCTGCGTAGAGCAGGTTCTCCGGCTTCAGGTCACGGTGCACGACCCCATTTTCATGCAAATACTATAGAGAGGAAAACGAGGGAGGTGGTAAGGGAGGGAAGGGGCAGGGAATCCCCATCTGCTTCAGACAGTGACTGGGGGGGACCCAGCACAAACATGGCACCGACTCACCCAACTTGTCCTTTGGAAACACCCAATGTGAGCGGTGCCGGAGCTGCTGCTGGGCACGGGAAGGACACCTCCCATTGTGAGTTTCCATTTTTAAACCCTCCTGTTGCTATAGAAACCCCATCTCCAGCAGCCCTGAGATGTAGAGCGGCGCTGACCTTCCTCCCTCCTCCTTCATCCCCCCAAATGTGAACTGGAAGAGGCTCCTCCAGCAGTGACACTTTTGGAGGGCCAAGGGTAAGAGAGCAAAATGCATTTTGCCTCCCCATGGGGGTGTTTGGGAGGGTGCAGCCCCCACGGTGACAGCCCTGACCCACTGAGGGTCACCTCACCGAAACGGCTTCCAGGATCTGTTTGACCACGTGGGCTGCATCCCGCTCGCTGTAGAAGCCCCTCTCCACGATCCTGCAGGCACATTGGGTCAGCACAGCAGCACCCTGCCCATATGGAGCCCCTTCACCCTCTGTCCCCCAACCATGGTGTGCATCAGCCCCCCTCCATCCTCATCCTCCCCCTGCCATCAGGGTGGGATTCATCCCCCTCTCCATTAGAAGCCAGGATGGGAATGGTGGGGCTGGGTGTACCTGTCAAAGAGCTCTCCTCCTGTGACCAGCTCCAGGATGAGCGCGATCTCGGACAGCGTCTCAAAAATCTCCTTCAGCTTGATCTGAAAGGGGCAAGAGGAGGGATGTGGGATGCAGATGCGGGGTGCGGATGCGGGATGCGGATGCGGGATGCAGATGCGGGGTGCGGATGCGGGATGCGGATGTGGGATGCAGATGTGGGATGCAGATGCGGGATGTGGATGTGGGATGCAGATGCGGGATGCGGATGTGGGATGCAGATGTGGGATGCGGATGCAGGATGGGGATGTGGGATGCAGATGTGGGATGCAGATGCGGGATGCAGATGCGGGATGCAGATGTGGGATGCAGATGCGGGATGCAGATGTGGGATGCGGATGTGGGATGCAGATGTGGGATGCGGATGCAGGATGCAGATGCGGGATGCAGATGCGGGATGCGGATGCGGGATGCGGATGTGGGATGCGGATGTGGGATGCGGATGTGGGATGTGGATGCGGGATGCGGATGTGGGATGCAGATGCGGGATGCAGATGCGGGATGCAGATGTGGGATGCAGATGCGGGATGCAGATGTGGGATGC
>JANRGW010036502.1:0-54023 GCA_024733675.1 Psilopsiagon aymara | reverse complement strand
AACTGTTCTTATCTCAACCTGTGGGAGTTGCATTCTTTCGATTCTCCTTCCCATCCCTCCAGGAGCAGAGGGAAGAATAAGGGGGAAGCGAGTGAACAAACTGCGTGGCTGATTTATGGCCTAAACCATGAGACTGGTATGTATGAATAATAAAATGAAACATTTGTTTTCATATTTTTAACCACTTACTGCATGTTTGCTTTTAAACACTAGCTTCAAAAAGGCTGAATAAGACCCAGCTTTGCAGAAACAGACAAGCACCAAAATGTCATGATCAAATAGATGAAATTTCAACTCAGGACTTCTTGTTTGCAAAGTGAGTAGCAACTAAAAATGGAGTTTATTATGAAGCGCATTTCCAGCACAACTTTCTATTCGATAGATAAATGGTAGAATTCTCAATGTACACTACAGTAGTTTAATTGAAAACAAACAAAAAAGCTAGCTAGTTTCTGAAAAACAAACGGAGATTGAATAATGAAGTAATCTCTGAGCACTGCTTCAGTTTACCATGCAGGGTCTCCTGCTTTTATTCAGCAATATGCAATTTAAACTTTTTTGCTTATTTCCTTTTTCTTTTCTTTGCAAGGATAGACAAGGATAGCCTCCTTCTCTATTAGTATGCCATATGCATGCTGCGCTCCAGCTGTCATGTTAAAAATGCATAAGGCTAAATTAAAAACTGCTGCAACGGCTTTTGGTGGTAATCAGATAACGCTGTATGTAAAATATGATTTAAAATGATAATATTTTCCACACATTTCTTATCGGTAATATAGCTGAAGAATAAAAGAATACTACATTTTGATAATTATCCTTTATGGACATTCAGTGTCACACTATGAATTAACTGTATATCTCAATAGCATTTAAAAGTGCAAGTACTGAGTCATAGCTTCAGCTGGTACAAACAGTAGTGAATCCAGCAATTTTCACAAGCTTAAGTATCATGATCAAATGAGAACAGCTCTTCTCTTTGGAAGGAAAACAAGCCCTTGAAAAACAGTTATCAGATTATTCAATAAAGGGAGTGAACTGAACTGTGGTGTTCAGCCAAAACCAGACCATTTACCAAGTGGAAATGGTAGAGTGAAGCCCTCAGCAGCTTTTGAGAGACCATGATGTGAGGACGGAATGTTGTTTTGGTCACAAAAAGAGAGGGGCAGAAAGAAATGGAAGCTGGCAAGTTTAAAGTGTACATAGTACTTGGTATGGCCATGAACTCCACAGAGTTCTCAGTCCAGAAGTAAGTAGGGTTTCTGGAAGCTAGATGACCTAAATGAGAAGAGGAATCTTACAGCTGGGGTGGTATAACAAAACTCTCCTACACGCATTACACTCTTAGGCAAATGAAGCTTAACTGGCTTAGTCACATCCTTGCCTATCTTTCAGTCCACACAAGAAGAACAATGAAATAAGCATGTCACTGTTGTTGGGCTCCTTTTTCTATATCTCTTAAATGTTTCATTGGGGGCACACATGGTTACCTCACCTTCTGCATGTGGCCTTTTATGAAATATCCCAGCAATATTTCTCAGTGGGATATTTAGTGGGAATGTCCTAGCAGCAGTGCTAGTAACGCTTGAGATTATTCTTTTCAGGTACCACAATACTGCAAGTTGCATTCTTCTTCCATAGTCAGTATTGCAGCCTTTCAAAGAAGCACTATGTCACACTCCTGAAAAGCAGGGGACAAAACAAGCAAGATCAGAACTTGCACAATCAGACCTACAACCATATACAGTGATGGGTGCAGCTCTTTGAGCTCTCTATAGCTTGGTTTCTCTGACTCTATAGGACACTGTGTTTAGAAATCTGCAGACACAGAACGCTATTTTATTGCTGTCATTGGATCCCCAAAGTCCAGTAGTGGACCTGAGAGAATAGATCTCATAAAATACTCAACTGTGAGGGATTTATGGAATCCTTCCTTTGCAGATAAGGAGACTAGAACCTAATCCATCATCTCAGGCTTTCTTCGGCTTTGTTTATACACACGGGAAAGAAACCTGTCAAAACTACTGTTCAGCTGAACAGATTTATTTTTTTAAAGCAAAAATTATTAGTATGGACCATCTGTATATCTGCACGGAGGTTAATAACTGTCAAGACAGAAAATAAACAGCACATCCAGAAAATAATTTTAATTAAAAAAAATAATCTTGGACTACTACACAGTAAAGCCTAACAATTCTTCCCTCCAACTGCAGGAAGTAAATTTCTAAATGTACGATTATAAGAAAAGATAAGTATTGTGGATAACCAGCTACCAGAAATGGATTACGATCAAGAAATGCCTGTGCTGTGCATAATAACACATTACTATGAAATTTTAAAGGCATATGAAATTAATTTTACTGAGTAATAGGGTAGCTTTTACATGCATTTTATCATAACAGATATTAAAATAACTATTTTGTCTACAAGCTGTAGGTTAAGACTCCAGAAAAAGTCCACACCATTATGAGAACCACACAAATAGAAATACATATATATATATATAACACAAACAGAAACTAAACCATAGGTGTTTTAAATATGTGAGTGTAATAGAACAAGTGTTAGAACATTGATAATTTCTGAGAGACAAATGCACCCATAACTCAAAACTTCTCTCTAATACTGATGCTTTTCACACTTTAAAACTCCCTCTAGACACATTTCACCAATGTAGGGAAAATTGTTACTGGACTTTCCTTGATAATTAAAATGTGTGGCATTTAAACAACATAAGAACTATTTTCTATTGTCACAACATATTTAACGTAGGATACAGCACATGCACAACTGACTGAACAGTGGATTGCCAAGAAATATCTATAAAATGCATCTTGCAGGTAATACTGTGGGAATTCTCTGTTATTGCTATCCAATACTTTAAATGTCACTATAAGTAGGACGAGGACTAAACATATCCAGTTTAAAACAAGGACTATAATGACCCTTCTCCTGTCCACTCAGACAATATATGAGCTTCCTCAGTATCTGTTTTCCCTTTTTCCACTGAACTCTATGATCGAGAATGAAATTTTAAATCCTTGTACTTAAATATATTAATTTAATGCATGGTGATAAGATCCACAGGTCTCTAGTTCAACCTTTAGTGACAATGCGGATTGAATTTGTACTGTATGGAATGGGTAGGTGACATACCTGAGGAATGTAGCTAGTGTACTGTAGTGGGGGACTACGGTAGGCCCTTGGATTCCCTGACTGAAGACATGAAGTTAGATCTCAGTCTCGAAGATGTTAAAGTGTACCCATGAAAAAAAAGGCACCACAGGCATCTGAAGGCATCTGTGTTGGAAAGTAAAAGGCATCTGGAGGAGCGAGTCAGATAAGGGGAGTTAATTAACTACAAAGGAAGAACTTAGCAAAGCAATGGACTTTAGTAATGCAGTAAAGGGTCATCCAATAAGTTTGTACCATGCTACGCTTGATCGATAAATTTGTACCATGCTATGCTTGACCAGTCAGTTTGTACCACGCTATGCCAAAGTATATATAAATAGCAGCTCTTTGTAATAAAGAGGTCACTTGCACCTTAAATTCTCTATCTTTCTTTCTTTCTTACATGTGGCTGTTTTCTGGCCGTCCCCACTACCCTGCCACAGTGTACTGTGGAACATTACAGCATATGCAGGTGTGGACAGCATATATGCTCAATGGTCATTTAGTAAAACTTTCAAGACTTCTCAAAAACCAGTGGCTCAGCACTGAAAACAATAGATTAACTATCATTAAACACAGTGGGTTAATGAATCTGTAATGAAATAGAAGATCAGCATTTTATAGTAAACAGAAAGCATTTAAATTTGTCTTGAAAGAAACAGGCAGGAGTATGTGGGATAGAAAATGAGTACTTCACAGTAATTTTAACCCAGGGAATTGATCTGGACAAACACAACTCCAACAGTCAGACTTGAAAAATTCGAAGTCATCTAGCAGTTAAGCTAGCCTTGCTAAGTGAGTGGAGGAATCATTACATGCCTATTATGTAGGGCAAAGTTGCTTTTGAATTATGTTAAAAATAAGTATGTAATTTGCTTGACATGATTGACTTTGGCAGCTTTTTTCAGGGGAACAACCAATTTAGGAAAGTCTCCTGAGCAAAGGAACACAGCTGTTTTTTGTAATAGTAACTCAGATGAAATGGGAATATGGCATCAATCCTACAAGCAAACCTCTCCCTTTTCACATCAGTGACTGACATGCCAATTTCTAGATCCTGAGAGACATTATCATTTGCTCCCTTATAGCTTGGTGGTTGGTTTTGTTTTGTCTTGAGGCTTTTGACATTTCTATTCACCAGAAAATGAAACAAATCATTGCAATAATACGATTCTCCTTTTCACTGAGTGCACTCCTAGATTTCTTTCTGCTATATGTCCTATAATGAGCCTATTATTATGTTTTCAAATGAAGTTTTACTTTCTTATTCAGGTATGCAATATAATATGTAGCATAAAATAGCCATCTACCTTATACCTCGTACCTCTTAGACAGTATGTTAGCTCTCAGTGGTATTTGAAGCAGTCCAGCTCAGGTAAATTTGACTTCCTACTTAGCCAGATCCTAACCTGTATGAAACTCTTCAGCTCTTTTTTCATATGGGAATAAAGCTTGAGACTGTTATTTCAGATCCATCAAGGTTTCTTGCCTTCTTTCATAGCATAGAAAGAAAAACTTGAGAATTCTAGGAACAAAATTCCCCTTTTCCTCACCCAGGGATCTGCATTTGGCAAGGGGACAAGAAAGAGCTGGCAGCTGCTGTGCACTTGGTGGTTAGTTAAGGTATCTACATCATCAAAACAAGGAAGTTATTCCTAGAAACTCAAATTGCCTTTCCTGATAGAGTATAAGGAGGAATTACCTCAAACCAAAATATCTGCAGAAAGAAAAAGCTTCAGAACAAATAAATAAAATAAACAGCAACAAATTGCTTTTAGTGATTCAACAGTTGTGTCATTTTCTAAACTCTCCTGAATTCACTGAAGACTGCTACATATGCCTTTCTATTTTGTTCCCTTTCTATATCCTGTAATTCTTCTTTCTGATACAAACATCAGACATTTTCCTATCTCTTGTCATTCTCTCCAATGCTCTATAATTTGTTTCACTCTCTAAAACTGCTTGTCATTTCCAGTCTTCAATTAATCATATAAGTAGCAGCAGCAACTATTTTACTAGTTTTATTTGAAAAAACAAATCAGGGAATATAATGATGCTGACTTATCTTTTTTTAATTACAAGAAGCAGCTTAGGAAACAGTGTCTAATCATCATAGCGTGCTACTAAAAAAATATAAGTTTTTTAATTTTTCCTACTTTTTCTTTCTACTGCTGCTACAAAAGTATTCTTCCCAGTCATCAGCTCTCATATCTGAATCCTAATTTGAGCGGTATAATGAGAAGCTGCAGAAATCCAGCTGAACTTCTTCATTTCTAGTAAAAGAAAAGTAATATGATTACATTGTATGTATGCATGATTATTAAGCAGCATGGTGTAAGTCCAAGAACCAGCAAATTACCCCAAGTACCTCATTACACATTATGATTTCTCCAGATGCCCTATTCAAAATCCATAAAATGCTGTCCATTTTCTAAGTCCTAGAATATGATTCATATACAGATTGTTATTAATTGAATAAAAAATTTAGCTGTGTTGCATCTTCACTGCTTTTCAATTTCATAGGCAAACTTACCAGTATACTCCCTTCTCTTCTATTTTTAAAACTTGTGCTTTGTTGAATGAAAAATTTGCAGATTTTCATTTCATCTTGTTTCTGTGAAATACGTGAGGGGATAGCAAGTCTATCTGTAGCTCTGGTGCTTTTTAAAACTTGGAAAACACACAGAAGTAAAATTTCTGCACTTCAGTAGACTTTTAAGAGATTTGACTGACATAGTTTTATGCATGAACTCCATAAAAGTTAATATATAGATAAGTATTAGGAAATATAAGAAAATCGTTATGTAGGCAAAGAAACAAATTAAAATACATACCACACAGCTCACAATGGAAACAATGACAGAAAAATAATCTGCTGCCTTCCACTTCAGTTACAGGGAGTTTTATATTTATTAAATCCATACAAAATGAACAAACGGAATATTTCTGCCTCTTTCAGCTAATGTCATAGAATTACTTAAAATCAGAGCAGTGTGTACATTTTTTGGAACAAATACTAGATCCCTGGCTTCAGTAAATCATGCTTTATTCCACCAAGCAAAACTATTAAAACCTAGAAATATATAATCTCTGCCACAGTAAAACCACAGTACAAGATGACCCATTTATATACAAATATAAGTAATATCGATTTCCCAGTATTATGAATAGTCTCCTCAACTATTATTAATCATCTGGCATTCTCCTTTATAATTAGCTAATTCTTTGTGAACATTTTGCACATCTTTATGGGTTTTTATGACCCCAAATGGGTCTCCTAGGGACATTCCATTCTTTGCACTGGGCAACTGCACAAGGAATAGTACAGTAACTAATAAACAAGAAAGGATATTCTAAAAATTAACATCATCAAACATCAGGCATGGAACAAAGCATTTGGTTTTGATGTCTACTTTATGGGATTTTACAGAATAATAAAAATGCATGACAGACTATAAAATACTGAGTACTTAAGTTTATCAAGTCAAAAAGAGGCTGTGAAACTGAACACTTATGCTAATATACATCATAATCATAGGATCCATGAGATATTGTTGAGCATATCTAATGCTAAAGATTGGGTTTTAAATTTGCTGATAGTGAATTAATTACTTCTTCTGTAATTAAAATATCTCGCGGAGTCATAACTTGGGCAAAAATTTCTTTAGTAAACTTGTGAATTTGTGTGCTCCAACATCATTCAAAGAAAACACAGAAAGAAAACCAAGCAACTAGAACACATAAATAAATAAATATGAATTTTTGTTAGTTTCCAGCATATCTGAGTTACAGCTTTGGTGATCAACATGTGATATTAAAATATAAGATTTAACAATTCACTGAGATTAAAGGGCAATTCACAGTTCCTTGAATTACCTCCCTTATAAAGCACCCCCGTACACACACTTATTGCTTAACATAATCTCTTCTTAAGGTTTGCTACCAACATGATAGGTATTTATGCCTTCCTGTAGATAGATAATACTCAGCTGACAAAACGGTGAAGTGTTACTGAGAGTTTCCTCATAAACAGCTATAATTCTAGTAAATGGGTCTTACGGGTGTTGTGGACAGCCCAATAATTCTAATAATTTTCTTATTACCAGCTGCTCCTTGCCTTCACATGAGCTGGATTACTGACATTCATTTTCAGTCCTTGGAAGTGACAAAGAAGAGAAAAGACTATATTGACAATTGACAGAAATTAGCATAATAATACAGGGAAATTAATATATTTGCTATAATAAGAGCATCGCTGTTATTCATACAATACATTTTGTCAGTTTAAATTACAAGACAGATACTACTCTAAGAACGATCTGAGCATTCAAAATATTAATAAGTATAGAAAGGGAATTGCAGGGTTCTGACATATTCATTTATAATCATATTTCGTGTGCTGACGTTAGGATTTGGTTACACTCATTCAGGATCTTATTTGAAAACAGTCTTATTTTCAAGAAAGAGCAGGATAATCTACAAGGCAGAAATGGAAAATGTGGGATGTGGGATTTGAGTTGATCTTGAACAAACCTTGGGATGTTGGATATACCAGTTGCCTTTGCCTATTAAATGCTAAAGCTAAAGTTGAGTTAAGCCAAAAAAAACCCTAAAAATAGAGTCACTAAGTACAAAGACAGCATTCCAACATAGACAGACAAAGCAAGAGAAGCTTAACTCTGTCTCTTAAAGACCTGCTGATAATTTATGAGTATAGTACTGAATAAAAAAGAGTCAGTAGATGAGGAATTGCTTCATACTGCAGGAACTGAGATGGAACATACTGGAATCACAGATAAGAGGAAAATCATGGCCTGGAAACCATCCCCAATAGCCTAAAAGAGGACACTAAAATCAGTTCTCCCCATGGCTACTAGCAGCATGGGCTCCACTATGATCTTTTCCTCATCCATAGTAGTCTGTGTTGTCTCTTGAATGACAGAAAATACTTCTCTAATGAGGCCCCATCCATAACCTAATGATGACAGTAGAAAATTTCAGGTTAACTTCAGCTGGCTTCAGATCTAGCCCTATCTGTAGAAAGGTTTATTCTGAATTGAGAGTTACAAAATACATCAAAATTCATTGTGATTATTCTTTATTTTTCCAAGGCTTCAGATTTCCTGTAAAAGACTTTAAATCAAATTTAACAGGCCAAATGTCCCTCCCATTTGGAATAGTAAGAAAAAAAGCATAAAGAGCTACAAGCGGTTTGCACCTCTTATCCTACTGATTGTAACAATTTCAGCTGCTGAAGGATCTTTTCCTCATGTCCTACTGCTACTTAGGGCACATACATAATGGTATTTTTTATTTTGGCTAATGCTTATTACTAATGCATGTAACGTGGTAGCCTGCTATAAATACAATTAAATGCTAATGTAAACATCTACTCAACTTCACTTGTATGCTGATATATCAAGGCAAGAACTAAAACTGCTACCCCATGACTTGCTTTTGCATTATGTCCCCCTCCAAGGAGAAAGAGACAAGGGAAAGAAACCTGATAAATTGACACTGGGCAGCTACAAACTCCTCTAAATCGACAACAGTCAAAAAGATATCAGTATCAAAGCAATTGAGATTAATGGTACAACAGTTAAAACATTTGTTGCATGGCTTAGGGCTACCAATAACTATTAAAAGCATAAATAATGACCTCAGAGAGAGTGCAATAGGAAGTAGTGGAAACAGAGGAGTGAAGCCACTTGCATGGGCAGGAATGGTTTCTTTCACTGGACACGTTCAACTCGCCAAAATGTGACATAATTCTCAGACACAATCACAGGTCACTCAGAGTCACTGTCAGGAAGCAGCATCTGAGATACGCAGATAAATAACAGTTTCACCTGTTACAGCACAAATAAGCAGAAACAGAGATGGCCAACCCATTGTCACAGTAGCATGTAGACAAATCATAGAATCATAGAATAGTTAGGGTTGGAAAGGACCTTAAGATCATATAGTTCCAAGCCCCCTGCCATGGGCAGGGACACCTGCCACTAAACCATATCACCCAAGGCTATGTCCAACCGAGCCTTGAACACCGCCAGGGATGGAGAATTCACAACTTCCCTGGGCAACCCATTCCAGTGCCTCACAAACCTTACAGTAAAGAATTTCTTCCTCATATCCAATCTAAACTTCCGCTGTTTAAGTTTGAACCCATTACTCCTTGTCCTCTCACTACAGTCCCTGATGAAGAGTCCCTCCTCAGCATCCCTATATATATCCTTCAGATACTGGAAGGTTGGTATGAGGTCTCCATGCAGCCTTCTCTTCTCCAGGCTGAACAGCCCCAACTTTCTTATCCTATCTTCATATGAGAACAGGTCAGAATAGGCAATAAACTAATAGCAATAGACAGCAAACTAAAATAAGAATTTTAGTTTTCATGGAGTATAATATTTAGAAGATTACCATGACTGTACTAATTGTTTCACTCTTGTGAAGCTAAAATGGAGCATAAGTCTCTAATGGTAGTGTAATGGAAATTGGTGGAAATGGTGGAATGTTTGGAGGACTTCTAAACTAATTGGATTAGTCCTTATATAATTAATAGGATTACTCTGACTTTGCACATTAATAGGACTTTTCCTTATCAATTCCATGCTTAAATGTTATGAAACTGCATGTGTCTATGTACCTCCTCTAAGAATTGCAGGAACCATGACTCCCAATCACAAAGAGGCTTCTCTGAAAAACGCCCTTCTAAATGTGTTTACCTGGGATTTGTCTTTGAATAAAAATATATATCCAAACACAGAAGTGTTTTCCAGTACCTTATGTACACCTTCACACACCCTAAGCTGAATTTTCCAACCACACACATAAGTTATTGACACAAAGCTTTCACCAAACACATAATACCAAGTTTTCTCAGAGGCTGCATTTAAGATTACTCAGTTGTTTTTCCCCTTCAACCAAGTTCCAATCCAATAAGCTGCTCTACTTTTCTGTTTTCTGCAACTATTTAACTTGGACAGTAACCTTTGTGGCTGGCCACAATCTCTTAAAACATATTTCTTTGCAATATACTTTCCTAGGTTGGCGGGAACATTTTTCTTTGAGAAATATTGGAGGGGAGAATAAGCCTTAGTACGGCACCTTTGCTGCCATTTTTAGCTTTTTGCTTCCCATGAAGCTTTCATATGAAATTTCTGATAAGATATGAAAATTAATATTTTGGAAAAAGTACATTATTAAATCAATGAAAATAAATCCTCAGAATTGCATGCCATTATTTAGAGCATCCATTTAAAATGCAATTTATACAGACCAAGCAAACCAACACATATCCCTGATGTGGTACAGCAGCTCTGCCTCTATTACCTCGGTGGAATAATCACTGAATGCTTTCAGAATCTATGTCCTCTGCCAATGTGTCCAGGGACAAAGCAAAAATATCAGTATCAGGCTACTCTTTTTTTCTACCAGATGGTAATCTGTTTCACAAAGAATCTGTTCGAGATTCTTTCAGCACCTCCTTTAGAAACACTTCCTATGGACTAACCAAGCCTGCTCTCCTTTACAGTCCCATACCCATGCACCAGTTTCTCATTATATCTTCATTATAAAGGTGCATGATTTATTACTGGAATTTTGCACTTGAACAAGAATTGACCCACAGTTGTGCAGGTGTTGAATTGCAAGCAGATGAGTAGTTTTACTGTTCATGTGAACCTGATTAACTTTTTTTTCCTGGTTAGATCGGACTTTGTCAAAAAAAGTCTGTTTAAAATTCAAATTAGAGTAGTATTCCCGGTGATACATACTGTTAGATATTTAATCAAGTTGACTATGAGTATTAGCTGAAATCAGAAATGACAAACTCGCTCTACAAAGTTCAAACTAAAGGTAGAAAATGTTTCAGACTTTACTTAAATTAAACCCAAGCAGCCTAAAAGTTCAAATCTGCCATCATCCAGGGAAATCAGCCATCTCATCTTATTCCTGTAGAATATGTCTTACTAATTGTGCAGAAGAGCAATGAATAGTGAGGGAAAACTCTTTCTTTTTTTTACCTCTGTTGATAATTGCATTAATTCTGCCAATATTTTAAGAATATTTGTAAGATGCTCATAGGGACAAAATCCTACTGCTTAGATTAACTAGTTTGGCTGATATGTGCTGTCTCTAGATATAAGAGATTTATAGATCCATACTGCTATTTAATTATGCTGAAATACAGGATGCTGAATCTCTAGCAAGCAGATGACTTATTTCAATGGACTGCAACTTATTTATATAAAGCATATTGAAAGTAAACTGCCCAGAACTGAGGATATTGTGGTGTCCTAGGAACATTACCCGGTGATACCAACATCCTATAATTCAGATGAAAAGAATTTCTATATATCATTCATTCAAAAAAATATAAAAATTTCTATATTTGAGGGTAGTCAATTAACAAAATTTAAATTAATCCACTTTTCAGAGTTTGTCTGTCATACAGCAGAGTTCCTGATTCTAGATATGTGCATTAAGGAACGGTGTTATGTTAATAGTAATCATTTTGAAGTGTTTTGATGTTGCAAAACGACATCACAATGACAGAGCAGCAATATTGTGAAAATAAATAAATGCAAGAAAAATATAAAATGCATAAAGGTATATATCATTACAACTTCATTCCTCATATATCGATGAAATCAAGACATTTTTACACTGCAATGTGGCAGATCTGAATAATAAATGAAAGTGGGAACTTCTCTGAAACTAAACTTCCTCAGAAAAACAGAGATAGCCAACAATATATAGGCTTCATTTTTCTCCCTTAAGTTCTATACAACAGTATATTCTTCACAGTGCCATTTTTAAAATCAATTACATGATATATAGACTTAATGTCTTTAAAATATTTCTAAAAGAGTACAAATGAAGACTCTGCGTCTTCCATTCTGTACAAACAAAAAGCCTTCACAGTGCAGTGGAGAAGGGTTAAAAGTAACACAAGGACACTTCTGGAGCTATAAGAAATAATAAGATGAGCAGTATAACAAGCACGTAGTCAAATTGTTTACTCAGGAAACAAAGAAAAGCTGCCAGAAAAATGCTTTAATATTCCTACCTGCATTTCTTGACAATCCCTCACCTGGTTATGATCATGTTCAAACATCTGCCCTTGGCATAAAGTAGCAGATGATAACTTGAAAATCTGTCATATAAATGTTTACCATAATAAAACCCTAATTACTGGTTTTCAGTTTTCAATTGTCAATTTGTCCTTCAGGCCTTCAAGATCACATGTTACTCTAAACTTCTTAGCAGTTTTTAACATAGTCTCATATTACGCCTTTCTTTTGATTAACTTCAACAGTATTTTAATTCACTTCTTAGAATATAACATTTTATAAAATGTAAAAAATTTTATAAAATACTTTCTTATCTGGTCATTCATACACTAATAATAACTGTCAGTTACGATGAATTTTTGCTAACTTTTACTATTTTATTCTTTTTCCCAATAATTAAAATTACTTCCAAAATTACAGTTGCTCTGTTTTAATTCCGTTTGTAGGAAATTTTATGTAGATTTTGTTTGATACAGAAGATACTTTCTGCAACTACCTGCAAATGAAAAGAGAAAGCAAGCTCCTCAAAGAAAAAAAAAATCACGTAACAGAGGACAAGATCTCAGCTACTCAGAGCCAGGTATGATTTTGGGTCCTGCCATGGAGGTTTTTCCTCTTCATGGGTACCCTCTGCCACAGCCTATTTGGTAGATAACACTGTGTCTGAAGATGAAAAATAGCCAACATTCCACCTCCAAATCTCAAGGCTCAAAACATGCTAATCATAATAACATTTCTGTCCCAGAATCCACATGACAAAGGACAACCTCCAAAACCTTTTAGTTCAGCTGATGTGGTGAAATATAAATTCACCATAACGTACTCAGGTTGTTTTGTATTCAGTGTTAAATTTGTTGGAATGACCCCAGGAATGAATTAGCAGAGAATGTAAATGAAAGAACACTACTGTGATGTAGGAGTGACTCTGGAAAAGGAAATAACACACTCTGAGCTTCAACAAGCTGTAACTGCTGAGAGGCCATGAGAATCACTTGTAGCTATACCACAGTGCAACAGTATAAGCTTCAGAAAAGGAACAAAGTGGCTGCTATTGTCACATCTCCACATACTATGAATGAATTCAATATTCCAGATGAGGCTAAGAAAACCATGGTTTACAATTTCTATAACCTGCCAACTTAAAAGATGTGATTAAATCTTTTCATTTACAGCTGTTATCTGTGACAACTGCACCATTTGTTCTTGCAATGGTTATAAGATTTTGAACAGCACACTAGTCACTAGGAAATCAGGTCTGTTTCAGATAAAATTGTGTTATGTGCTCCAGGACATAAAAGCTGTTGCTATTCCTTGGCATTTTTACTTGGAGAGTAAAATTTTCTTGCTTTTAAAAAAATTAACTTAAATAATTTAACCTAGAATATCTAGGTTAAATTGTCTTGTAACCTATATATTTTGCAAAGTATGTACTAACACCTGAGTTTACATGCACAGAACTGTAGCTTCAGGATTTGTAGAGTATTTAACTCATCAGAAGATAATGTTGCCAAGTCATTAGATTCAATACAGTCTATCCAAGGAGAACAACCAATCCAAACTGGTTTTTACCAAGTAAAAATTAGCATTCACCAGCAAAAGTAGTACATATGTTTAGTCTGGCCAAAATTATCTCCATGCACACTTACATCAGCTAAGTTCCCTTTATCCTGACAATCAACTCAGTCATGTCTACTGAATGCTGTAGTAAACCAGAAAGATCTGGATCCAGATCCACTTCTCACAGCTGTTAGACATTGACTGTCTTTAAGAGTGTGTCTGTTATGGAATTCAAAGGCATAATAAAAATTTATATAGACTTACTGGTGCTGGCTATAAATAATCTATCTTTGCTGCAGATGTGAGCGTTGCTATGTTAGCATTCAAGTCAATGCAGGCCACAAAATCTGCTGAAGTTCAGGGAACTAGTGTCCGCCAAACTCTTTGTTGCCATGGCTGCACTTCTATAAGTACTAGCTAATTTAGCAAGTTGTAATCTGAGTCTATGCATCCAATCTCTTTGTTTTTTTTTTTTTTTTTTAATTGCTCTATAAACCTATTCTGAGAGTGAGGACAAATTCTAGGAAATAGTTCTGCCTATTATTCCCCAGTCATCTTAAATGAGATGCTGATTGGGAAGCAGGATCAGAGTGACATGGTCTCCCCAAAAATAAAGAGATGCCATTCATACAAGTAACACACATGTTTATCATATTTCTTACTAGAAATGCTAAGTGACCATATGTAGAAAAAGACACTAATGCTTATTTTCTTTCATCTGCATTTCGTCTAGGTTTATTCATTCACCATGACAATAAATATTACTGTGTCTCCTGACCAGTGCCTAAACTCAGGTGGTTTCAGTGAAACAAGTATGAAGATTTTGTATGTAGGAAAAGGGGAAAATTTAGACTGCTTTAAATATCCAAATAACCTAATGGTGAAGGCAAGAACAAGACATGCCACATTTCACAGTATCTAAGAAGGAAATAAAGCTAAACTCTGACAAATAATTTTTGGGGTTTTTTTTTTTTGTGCTTTTTTTTGTGGTTTTTTGTTGTTGTTGTTGTTGTTTTTTTGTTGGTTTTTTTTTTTTTTTTTTTTTTCTTGTTTGGTTTTAGTTAGAAAACCTTAAGCTCAACATATTACCTAATATATGGAATTTGCCATCAAGTTCAGTATTATCAAAACATCCAGATTGACATAAAGCAGACAAAATCTGTAGTTTTCAGACTGCAGACTGTAGAAAAATGGGGGACATAAGAAGACCGTCAATATTCTTTCCAACCAGAAGATGATGATAATATTCTCCAGATAATATTCAGATGTATTACCAGAGAGAATATCATTAAATTCAGTTAAACTTCCTACAGTTTTTACCTCCCAAATGTTCACAGCACTGCTATCACTATCAGTTGTATTAGTCACTCCTAAGACTTTGTTTTTTCAATGAGACAGGAATAACATTTTCTTTGATACCCTCTAGCAAAATTTAGGATGCAACACACTGCTTATACAGTGTTATTCTGTTTAGGGAGTTAAACAGTGGCTCTGCTGCTAGAAGAATCTTTGTGAATAATGGGAATCTCAGTTTTTCTGATTGGCAAGATTCAAATTTGAGATTAAATAACTTTCCTTAATTACCCAAATTTCTCATAAGCAAAACTTTTATTTTTTTCTACTTTTTCCTCCCTGTCCCTAAAGGATCAGAGAAAAATAATCCTTAATATAAATCTTTACAAATATTATTTGTTTTTATTATTTGTTTTATTTTAATAGTTTTTAGACATTCTTTTTTCATTGACAACAAGATGAGCAACTTTAAAATACCCTTGTTCCTAGCATTGCCTATGATGCAGTGAATACAAACTCCTCATAATTTTCTCTTCTTGCTAAAAGGAAAAAGAAATCTGCATGACAAATCACTGTAGACCTGTCACTTCCATTTCTAAATCAAAACGCGTTGTAGGGGGAAAGTAAGGTTAATCTTTTTAGAAGAGAGCTGGTCAGTATTTGTGGTTCATATCATGAATGCACTTGTTTTCACTAATTATGCTTCCTCCCTTGCTTAAGAATGATGACTAAAACATTGCTATATTTAGCATGCTTGAAAAGCATAAAATGTCTTTATAGTGAACCATAAAATCTGTTTCCCCACTTGCACAGTTCACTACTTACTTAGATGTAATATAATTAACATAAGAAGGTTCTAAAATCACAGTCTTCTATCAAAACGAAAGCCTCATATTTGACCCAGACTCCCTCTTTGCATTTAGGATAATTATACATTTTTCTTTTTACAATTTGTTTTTCCAATGCCTCTCTCATTTACTGGACCATATACTATGGTAGAATTTCATTTATGTTGCTCTGGTTGGACAAAAAACCAATCTTGACTTCCTTCCCCTAAGACTGAAGCTCCAAATCAAGAAAATATATTCAGTGCTGTCTACATTTATAATCCAGGGCTGCAGACTACAATCTTGGAACACTAAAACAGATGCAGTATTGCAAAACACCTAAGTTTATCCTTCCCTCTAGACAATATGAGATTTCTTTTTCTTTACCAACAATGACAGGTAGAAAATTCACTTAGACGGAGCATTCTTTGATGCCCCATAGAGGTAGAAGCAAGTGCACACTTTCTGCTTAACTGAAAATTATTATGTAAAAAATATAACAGTGTTTGGAGTAGAAAAAATCAGACACCAGTTCAAGAGAAGCTGAGAATAAAGATATCCATATCTTAATTCTTATTCTGCTACGGCTTGAAAAGTGGTAAGCGAAGGTTTACATTTCATATGTTTCTCTAATTCTGCAATTCATGTAATTCTGAATTCATGTAATTCTCTCCACTTTCAAAACTACATCCAAAACACTGACTTTCTTACATAAGGATTGTGATTGTGCCACTTTCTAGTGATCATCACGTACTCAAACCATGGGAAAAATAGAATGAGTTTATGAAATAAAACTGAAAATCTTCCTGACACTGACATGTGAGAGGCCTTACAGTCTGGTGTGACTTTTCAAGTTTGCACCTATTATCTAGCTACATGCTGCCCACGCAGAGGATGTCTTTCTTCTTTAAAAGTGACAATGATAAAGAAGGAAGTCTATAAATCAGTGAGGTACAAGATGGATCGCAATGCAGTCATGTATAGATTAAATAAGGCTACTAGAACAAAGATTGCCTCAGTTTTAAGGTCTTTTCTTACAGTAAATATAATCAAATATGGATTAGATTTCCCCCAAGTAAAGCTGCAGAGATGTACTTTTTCATAGTTTCTTTCCTTTGCTCCTTTAAAGCAGACCTGGATTTTATTACTTTAAGATTATTCAAGATTAATCAATAAAAAGTTAATGCATTAATATAACTATTTTGCTGTGGTAAAATTTTGTGATAAAATTTCTAACGCATATTGTATTGTATATATTCCTAAAGTTCTTTTGAAGAGTTCCAGGATGCAATTACCACAACACAAGGGACTGTTCTCTCCTTTGCAAGCTACTGGTTCTGCTACAGGCAACCTGGCAGAGCAAAATCAAGAAGCCTTACCTAGCCTGCCTAACCTTCTGATACTGAACTCAGTTAATCCTTGCTGAAAGTAGTTCTTTTCAGTCAGATCGAGTACTCTAAATATTGGACTAACATAGGAATAGGACAAAATGTGCAAATAGACCAAAGTCTTTGTAGAAAGATATAAAATACAGCAGCAGAATCATAATCTCATGATTGCCCATTCTTTCACTTCCTTGATAAATTAGCTGGATCTATTTATACTAATTTACAGAAATGTAATGTACATGGCTAGAAGTGTCTTTTCCTAATTACACCATTGTAGTTCTTCCTTTCAATATGAATCATACTCTTGTGTTCGGACCCAGAACAAAGGCTGCTTAAGATAAATGGAAAGGCTGCCATAGATGTCAATATGCTTTCTATCCAGCCATGGGTAAAGCCACCTTTTGGGAAAAATGGAAAAAGAAAGTATCTTTTTCTCTAGATCTGTTGTTAAGCATCCTGTTACGTGCACTAACATTCATAAAAATTAGGAAGACAGAAGGGAAAAATTATACTTTGGGATCAATAATATCTGCTTCTATCCCAAGAGCTGAGGCATAAAGTAGATCATGTTTAAATTTAATTGAAGAACTGCTAATGGTGATGGATGTTGATGTTCATTCACATTAACTATCAGAAAGAAAGAAAAAGCAAAGAAAGAAAAAAAAGGAGTCAATTTTTGTTTTGAAGGTAGGGAATCAATATAGCGAGAGAATCAGAATTACAAAGCCAATTATGCCCAGTGTAAGGTGCAGAGGAGTACAAAGCTTGACTGTAAATTCAGATGAACAGGGATCAGCTCTGGGTTTATAAAGAGTGTAAACAAAGGGATTTCTGTGTGTGAAGCTTAGGGGTTGTCATGACCCAAGCAATCAGCTGTAGGTGATAAAAAAAGGAAAGCAGCAGCTACAGACACCACAGGCCCTCCTATACATACTAGCAGAAATTGGGCGGATTATATTAGATAAAGAGTGGCTCCCAGTGTCGCAGTGCAATCCAATGTCCATTAATGCAAAGTCACTGATTGGTATCAATCTGTTTCTGGCAGCAAGTTATAGGAGTTTACAGACTTGTAACTAAGCCTCACAGGCGAGGCTTTAAGTATAACACCTTGAGATGCTGTAGCATCAAGGAACAGTACAACTCCTGCCTGAAAGGTAAAACCAAACTGAATGTTCTTGCACTTCAAAAACGAGAATTCCTGGAGGGCAGTGAGATGCATACAGATATGTAACAGACAACATTTGAGCGAAATGTGAGATACTAATTTGCAGGCTACGTGCCAGCTTATAGAGAACTGGAATAATTATTAAAAAAAAAAAAAAAAAAAAAAGTAAAAGCAACTGTGATTGACATCTTTCTGCAAGACAGCCTTAATTCTTAGGCACTAACACATGAAAATGCAAAAGAAGAAATATTAGTGAGCTGGTAAATGATATCCAATTCAGGCATAATCATAGAATCATGGAGTGGTTTATGCTGGAGGCTGGTATGCTAAAAGCTCATTCAGTTCCAATCATCTACCACGAACAAGGATATCTTCCACTAGAGCAGGTTGCCCCAAGCCCAGTCCAGCCTGGCCTTGAACACTGACGAGGATGGGACAGCCACAGCTTCTCTCAGAAACCTGTGCCAGGGTCTCACTGCTCTCATAATGATGACTTTCTTTCTAATAATTAATCTAAATCACCCCTCTTTTGGCTGAAAACCATTCCTCCTCACCTTTTCATTATTTGCCCTTGTAAAAAGTCCCTCTCCAGATTTCTTACAGGCTTTCTTTAGGTATTGAACCATTGTTGATGCATGATATTTTAGAGAAGCAAACATAATGAGATACAGCAAGTCACATTTGACTTCTTGTATACATGTTCTTTTGTCATTTCCTCTGCACTCCACCAATAAAATTTCTTGTCACAATTTTCAATAAATATTTAGAGCTCAGATGGCCACAGATTCTCCAGGTGCATTGCTGAAAAATGTTTAGTATGCAACTATCTTTACAGAAATTCAAATACAGGCTATTTCTGCTGCCTCCTGTAAGGAAACCATTTCTCTACAAGTGGATCCAGTGACCGTGCATTTTCTTTTCAGATATCATGTTTCAAAAAGGGTTGTTTGTATATTCTACACCATTACCAAGGAATATCTCAGAGTTCAATGCATCAGCAAAACAAGATGCTGTTCATTTGTAGGTATGTGGTAGTATACTTTAATTACAGATATGATTCACCTCACTATAAAGGAAGTACATTGTGTTTTATTAAGGACTTCAGGAGAACATAATCCTCATAGTAAGTGAAAGTATAAATATTCTTGCAAATAATATTTTTTATGAAAACAAAACCATTTATGACTGACATTTGTGTCATTTTTGTGATCATGGAACCTTTTTGTCAAAACCTAAAGCAAAGTTTTTACAGCAGGAGAGGGAACTTTCTTGAAAATCCAGGTTTGTTCTTGTTATCAATCTGAATTATACTAGTATCTGGAGAGCCTAACTAAAACCAGCCCTCATTGTAACAGGAGCTATGTTTGTCCTGAGCAAGAGGTACACAACTCCATTATATTACCAAAATTGTCCAAGTATTAAAGAGTGGAAGAGAGGTAAATGGCAGTCAAGTTCCTGTGTTATTAGAAGCTAAGATGCTGACTTGATACCCGGTTAACATCTCTTCCCATACTGTTCTCCACCCTCTGGCCCTTAAATCCATTTGAAGAAAAATGGCATCACGAAGAAGATATATGAAAGTATATGTTCTTCTAAGAAAGTCTTCTAACTTCAAGGGTGAAAAAGCCCACGCACATTACCCTAGGAGCACACTCAAGAATATATGGTCTTCAAAGCATAAAATAGTAAAGAAACAATGTTTCCAATTCTCATCAAGATATATTTAAAAGTATATATAGATTATATATGTATATAACACACTAATGAGGGATATCTAAATATTCTAGCAAAATTATGTGATTATTCATTCTCCATTCCTCTCAGAACCAGTCAAGCAGACTCTTAAAGAAATAGGCAGACAGCACTGCCTATTATTTTTACTCAAAGTTATAAGTCTGTACACTTTCAAACAGATTCTTCAACAAAGTTTGTTTCCATTTATAACAATTTCAACACAGATGTCACCAAGAAGAATTTGGTTCTGTGTTTCACTTACACATACTCAACAGTTTTCCTCTGCAAAGCACAGTATAGATGACTACAAGTACTTCAGGGACACTGTGGCACATTATTCCATATGGAAATTCCATCTAACTTAAAGAAATTAAATATGCTTCAGCCTGTTGCTGCAAGATTGATCAACATTTCCTTGTGAATAGACACACATTTATATATAAAGATGAGTGCTCCTTTCTAGAAATGGATTATTTTCAGATTAATGAGTAAATTGCTATTCCTTGGAAATTAATACAACTCGGTCTGCTTCTGCACCAACTTAAATATTCACAAATGAAGCTGAAATGCTTTCATCTTTGCTCATTGCCTTCCTGCTATAGTGGAAGGAATATAGTGGAAGAAAAAAGAAATGCAATGAAGGAATTGTGTTGTCACTTCTGTGGGAAAAGTAATTTATAAGATTACAAGGTAGTGTTCTAAACCCCAATGTTGCAACTGTGTTAAAACCAACCATGAATCAAAAGGCCCCTTACAATGAGATGCCACATTTTTAGCAAACAGTATCAAGTAGGCTACTTTCATTTCTTTATTTGACCCTTTAAAGATGAATTTTTTCAGTTTTCTTCCAAAAAGCATATGGGCTAGGACCTTTAAAGGTAAAGCTGACATTTTCATATAATCAGAGTGGTGCCATGACAAAAACCTAGATAAAGCAAGATTTTCTACAGTAGGTTAAAAGTGATGCCTTGAGAGCTGAAACTCAACTTATTTGCTTGCCATTTCATCAGTCATGGTCACTATTCATCTGCAGTTTACCTCCACTCCCTCCCCTCACTCCTTTGAAGCTTGTTTTGATAACTTCAAGGGAGAAGTGCTCCCTAGTGATCCCAGAATTTTCTGGGACATTAACAATACTAAGAATGCAGGTCTTACACAGACCTGCTTGCAAGTCTTAAGCACTACTATTTGATACAGTTTACCATAATGATTGTCTATTTAGGCACTAGAAACTGTTTTTCAGCTAGTAGAAAGCAATTCCTTTTTTTAAATCTCTTTTTCCTAGTATTACTGTAGGTTTGCTATGAAGTATCATCAGCATTAGCATGGTGTGTTATTTGCAAGCATCTATGGGTTTAATAGGAAAAATTGACAATCAAAGGGAACTTGTGAACCTTGCTGCGTTTCTCTGATGTGTGAGTTTTCTTAGATAAAAATTTCTGGATCATTAAGTGATTAACCTATTCTTCCTGTTCTAAGTGAGGAAATTAGTAATGATTTATCTAGTTTCAGAAACTAGGTAGGAGAGGAGAGAAATGCTGGTCTTAATGGCTAAGGAATACTAGCAGTTGGGAATCAATAAGGAAATGACTGAAAGCTCA
Source organism: Psilopsiagon aymara (assembly GCA_024733675.1). Classification (NCBI taxonomy): domain Eukaryota; kingdom Metazoa; phylum Chordata; class Aves; order Psittaciformes; family Psittacidae; genus Psilopsiagon; species Psilopsiagon aymara. The sequence continues at coordinate 32,213 of JANRGW010036502.1, read as the reverse complement.
ATGGACTCTGGTGGCTCACCAAGATAGTATGATGAAACTTTCCTGGTTTCTAAAGACAGTTATATGCAAGTGTTGCATGTGAGTGGTGACAAGATATGCCATGTTTAACTCCTCATTCTCAGTGATCAGTGCACACATGAATACAGATGGAATGAAAGAGTGTAAGCCTTAAGAAGAATTCGAATTAACACTTGTGGACTTAAGTGTCCTTACAGATGCAGATATTCTCTATTAAATAATAAAACACTAAATCTATCACTATTATTCTTTCCCCCAAAGATATGGTTATAAGCAAAAGCCCATACAGTTACTTCTCATCTGATCCACACAAACACTTTGTGTTTACCAAACCCCTCCTCAGAGGATGCAGCACCAAGTATCTCCTTGCTAAAATTCCAGCAAAGAAGTACAAACATTTTGTAGTACAGCATCAATCTTGTGAAAAATTTGTAAAAAAAAAATTAAAGCCATATTGCCATACTCCATCACTTCCCTCCTGAAGTATCACAACTTTAGACCTTTCTTTATTTGTAGGCTTCCTGGGAACCCCATGATTTAAAGGACTGAAAATACAGTTCTGCTTCACTCTGATCCCATAATGCCACATGATGATTACAGGTGAACATATAGCTTTACTGCTAACAAAGAAAAAACAGTCAAATAATGCAGACTCCTACCTAGGAAGCATAATTGAACTAGCATTGCTGTTTGGGACGGTAGTAAGAGTTATTTACTATATAAAAAAGGCTTCATTCATCAACAAAGGCATGTCCTTTAATGTGCAGTATTCACATAATTTTGCTGATTTAGCAAAATTCTGAAACATATTATTAAGATCATTGACTAGTTTGGGTCAGAAGGGACCTTTAGAGGCCATCCAGTCCAACCACCCTCCCTGCAATGAGCAGGGACATCTTTCACAAGATCAAGTTGCTCAGAGCCCTGTCCAGCCTGGCCTTGAATCTTTTCAGGGGAGGAGCATCTACCACCTCTCTGGGCAACCTGTGTTGGTGTTTCACTACCCTCATTGTAAAAATGTATTGGTAGACGAGTTTGCTTGTTTCTTCCAGTATCACTGCCTGCAACTAGAAGGATAGAGATAAAAATAACCTGTGCTCCAGATTCCTTTAGCAACCATCCCAAGGCTCTAAAGTCTCAAGATTGCCCTTTGACTACGTGTTGTGGCTTCAATGCCACCCACATGGAAATGCAATAATGGGTAATAGTCTGAGAGCTGTATTGGGCTAGGAAGTTTCTTAGTGGTGTCTTTAGCCTAGGCTCCAGGGAAGCAGCCTATATTCTGTAGCTTATATTATATAGGATGTGGGCTTTATTATTCTTCTTCAGGAAAGTCACATAAATTTAGAACTCTTAATGCCTGTATAAAATCTGTGATTCAAACTTGTAATTCCAGCATCTTGGATGTTATCCAGTAGTGCAATACATACCAGCTCACCAAAACCCCCTGTCCCAGCTTCCAAATACCCATTACCACAAACAGTGGAATGTGTCCTTTGTGGGTAAACAAAATAACTGGATTTCCCCTGGATACATACAGTTCACAGCAATAAATATGACTTAATTTGTTTACACTTATTAAAAGAAAAGAAGCACTTTTACCTTATTTTGTCCCTACAAGTCAGGTTCTTAAACAGAGTAGAAAATATTTTTGGTTCAGTTATACAATTTTGATGCAAAATTATCAAAAATTTCTATAAACTGAGGGCAAGTTTTATGGTTGGGTTTAGTAGAGAAATGGAATGCTGAGATACAGTAGCCCCTAGGAGTCTGCACACTTGTACTCTCCTTCCCAAACTCCTTTGATTTTCTATAAGCCTGGGATGTGCAGGAGCAGACTTCAGATTTGTTTTCACATGGAAACAGAGCATTATATGAATTTTAAGCACAAAAATCAACCTTGGCTTGACTGGTTATGCAACAGTGCTTAGTCTGGAAAAAGTCACCACTCATATTTAGTGTTACCAGTGATAGTTATTCCAAAATTAGAGGACTAACATGAAAAAATAATCAGAAATAGGTATTTCATGATTACTCACTGCCTCTGCAAGTCTGAACTTCCACTTCCAATGTGCCATGAAAGTCACATTAGAAGCATCAACATAGCTTTTCCAAAGCAGGGATTTAGCATGGAAAAAGAACACCTGCATGAATCACCAGTCCAGAACTACCATTTAAAACCAGTTATTTGCAGACTTTCTTAGGTTTCTGTATTTTCCTCCAAAGACCAGAATGCTCTCCAATGCTTTGCCAAAATGCTTGGGATTACAGAGGCTTGAACATTTGATAAATCAACAGAAAAAAAAGATTAATTTATTTAATAAAATTACAGTGCTCATAAAATCATATTGTATGACAGAAGTGTTTGGTCTAAATAAAACAAAGTTAATGTAAGGTATGATTCTACTTTGCATGGAGATTTTGTTTAAATGTTAAGAAACATTACTGATATAGAAATGTTGGTAAGTAAAAACATTTCAACTGAATAAAAAATATTTTTAGAAGTATAGATGAAATACAGATGAAATGCAGTTCCCTGCATTAAATAGCTTATATAGCATGAGAACTTTATGACTACTACTTCCTTCTAAACTGTGGTATTTGCAACAAATTTATTATGTTCTTACATATTTGCTACACTGCACTACTAACAATTTAGTGTAGACAAAGACTAATGTCACCTTCTGCTTTGATAGCAGGAATGTGATCTGAATGTAATATGTACCATCTCCAAGACAAGTTTATTACAACATTAGAGTTAATAAGATCATCCTACTCAGCTTGAAAAAAAAAAAAGTAAAACTAAAAAAGGTGATCTCTTAGGCCAGAAGAAATTATACTCTGCACACAATAAAAAAATATATTAATATGGTGGTATTTTTTTCCCAAGACCAGATCAATATTTTTAATCACAAATTTAGAATTCAGTCTTTGAATTAAAAAAAAGTAATATATATTTTGAGTACCCAAAAGTCAATTTTTGGACTTCAGTGTCGGGAAGGTTGATACACTTTGAGTGATCAATTAGTGCCACATTTATTTAAAAAAATCAAGAAAGAACTACAAATGTCTTTTACCAAGGTATAAGCTACAGATTCCAAACCATTCCAAATAAAATGGCAACATTCATCACCTAAATTAAAAACCAATAATTAGTTAGGTCTTAGTTAGAAGATACTTTTATTACTGTCCCCTCTTCATTTTCTATATTATTCTGCAATTGCTATGTCATTTGAGCTTTCAGTATAGATAGATATTAGTTAAATTAATGAAGCTCACATTATTCCTATACTCTCATTTTTCATAAAATAAATTATGGAGAACACACACAAATTAAAAACTGCCAACAAAGGTGCACTACTTTACTTTTATAAAAGTCCTTTAGAGTGCAATATAAATAATGAGGTATTGCTCTGAAATATAACACATATTACCATGTAGCAGATTGATTTTGCTGCAATTTCCTACTAACTGCAAAGTGCCTACTAATTAAAGCAAGGCAGAGCTCAGTCTTGCCCTCCAGCATGTACAGCACAGTTCACCTGTTCTGAGAACAGATACAACTCAACATTTTTTCTGTAACCCCAATTTAAGATAAACATTTGAACAGAACCCGACTTACTGCTATGTAAGTGAACAAATGAAGGCTGGAATTCAGTGCTGCTTTTTTTTTTTTTGGATCAACAATTGCAAAGCCTATAGATTACACAACTGGCTTTGAACTTCCAAAAGGTAAAGATGCAAAACTACAGCAGGCTCCCCCTCACACTCCCTGAAAATCCCTAAAACAGCTGAGTAGAACAATGAGCTCCAACTTAGTGCCCCTATAAGGAAAATGATGCAGCATACATTCATGTGTACTGGGCACCAGGGAATCTAAACAGCACATATGTATTATGAATTCCTTAAAGTTCAGGAAGACTGCTGGTAAGAGGTTACACTGTACAAATGTAGAAAAAGGTCGAGAAAAAAATAAGTGTAATCTTTTCTGTCACTCACAAATAACTAGTCTTTTTTTTCGCTCGATTCTGGTATTCTGTTTGTTTTCTATTACTCCCTCTAGGTAACTTTCTGTACTTCCAAAAGGTTTATGAAATGGATGTATGATTTTAGGAGTCACAGAATTCCTCAAAGACACAAAGGAAGCCTTTATGGTAAGTTAGTGATGTAGCACAGAACCAAGTTTTTATGTAGAAATCTTTAAATAGAGATTTGCTTTAAATAAAAGCTCTCTTGAAATACACATTATGGTGTATGTTGGGAAAATATGAAGAAGGGAGTGTTGTCCTTTATTCTTCCCTCTCACTATATAAAGCATGACAGCCAAAGGTTTTCAAAAGAGGTAGAAATTTCCTCACCTTGTAAATTGCAACAGTACAGTGTTTCCCAAAGCCTTGACCAAAACCAAGTCTAACTCCACACATCTTTATTTAAGCCATCTATCCAGCCTCTGTGAAAACTTCCCCCTGTGAGAATTGCTGAACCTCTGACATTTCCACAGATATATATCAATGTCTTAGAGATTTATGCGAACATTTCCATTACACTAGAGTAAATACACCATTCTTACTGATTTTAACTTATCTGAACAAAGACTGACAACATTAACTTCACAATAACTACCTTAATGGCTGGCTAGGTGATCTTATGAACCACATTTATAGTCCCAGCAATGAACTTACTCCTCTAAAAGGCACGAAACTTTCAAGAAATAAAATGAAACTTAATAGCACTTCCCACTCACATATACCCCTCCCAAGCAGATTTCTTGAAACACAGATTTTAGAAAAAGCAGAAAATTGAAACAGAGAAGAAACTAACCAAGATAATGTTGGTTTCTCTTGACTAATCCCTTAAATTCTCATGTTTAAAAAAAATCACAAAAAGAAATAAACCATACAAATAATGACTGAAATATTAAACCTTGCAAAGGCAAACCAATACATTTTACATCCCAGAATAGGATATAGATTTCACTATTCTTATAAATGAACAATAACTCAGGTTGCATTTTCTTCCTCTTCTACTTGTCAAGAATTTTTAAATGCGTGGAGTGATTTGACAGCAGGATAATCAATACTTCCGAAAGTTCATTACTTGAAAGAAAAACTCAGTAAGAGAAAAGGCTAATACAGTTTAAAACTTTTCCATCTATTTCTGTTCCCAGTGGACTGCATGCAAAATACCAACAAACAATTCATCCTAATAAACTCTGAGTGAGAAAGATGGTTGATGGTTTTTTAAGTAGCTTGGATTTCAATTAAGATTTTCAGGCAAGCCCCCTCAAAGGGTCTTCTGTGATACCTGAGGCACAAGGTCATGATGAGTTGCTCTAATGTTTCAGTCCAGAAGACCTACATCCAGTCTGTTCCTACTTAATTTTTGGCACCTAAAGCAGTGCCTAAAATAGAGCATAGTTCTCCTTCAGTCTCATTCAGTAAGGAGAAACAACCATCTCTGAAAAGCAATTTTTTTACATATTTTTTTTTTTTTTTTTATTCAGTCACTTTCTTGAATGTCTTTTCCGTTTCTTACTTTGTCAGTTACTTTTGCCAGATATTGTGAGTCCTTTGTATAAACAGACACCCTGATCTCAAAGGATGGAAATGATTGAAAGGCACTTGTAACACACTTAGTACATTTCAGATAATCATTAGAATCTCTATCTCCTTTTAAATCATATTGTTAAAGGTGAACTTAAACATTTAGAAAGCTCAGAGTTACTGCAGATATGCCAGGAGTAGTAACCAAATTTCTTTGGAAGAAAATGCAAAGACCTTTCTCTCTGTTTAAGCCATACAGTCCCATTTCATTGCATTACTTATTTACTTTAAGGGGCTAAGGGAGAAGACTTAAATATTGCTTTAAAAATCTTCAACTATGTTCTCGGCTGCATAATTACCAGCTTTCACCACCCTGAGGAGAGTGATAATGGCCAACACATATGATTCATGAGTGAAGTGCCATCACACTCATAAGGAGGTTCATTTACAAGACAGTTTTCAGTAGCAGTCAGAAATCATCAGGCCTGCACATTATGATCAGCAACGACATGATCCAATTTCCACTGAAATCACTGTGGGCATTTCCATTTGCTTTAGCAAGTTTTGAAACAGAGAATACTTTTCTAAGTAATGCTAAGTCTGAATTAAACACTCAACTGACAGTGTGTGCTATATTGCTGGAACTCCTGACAATGATCATTCTCAATAAAATTTGGGTAATTTTGTGAATTTTGTGTACTGACTCCTTATCTAAGCTCTAAGGAAAATCAGAAGAAATGTTTAAATACTTATAATCTCCAGCATTTTAATCACAAATGCTTCATATGCAAGAATATTATGTCAAATTAATGTTTTCTCTGTATAGCGAATCTCACTTGGAAAAAAAGTGGTGATAGAGTTGCTACTGTTTTGTTTAGAATTTTACTTACAGAGGCAAAAAACCTCAGCAGGCTGGAGCTTCTTTCCCAGTGCAACAAGGATCTTTCATAAATTAAACTACCACTTAATACCAATTAATCCTACCAGCATTTTAGAGGAATCATACCATCTAGAGTGGAGATGGAGTGATTCTAATGATCCTGTTTTATCACAGTTCCACTTAGATGTAGATGAGGTAGATGCGCAAATTAGACACTCCTCTGTCTACTGGAGACTGGGATATAAAAATGTCACTTCAAGAACTGTTATTTTCTCCTTGGCTTGCAATTTTGGATGTTTTCGTCTTCCATATTTCACAGAAGAGGAAATTCCTTCACTTGGCATCCAGGAACATAGAAATGAGAGTAATTCTGTAATTACTTCAAAAACATAATTTAGAGGTTTCCTGTCCTTGTGTTCTTCAACACCAAGTCAGAAAGCTTAGCATACAAAAATAAAATCCTTTGTTTATAAGCCAAAATAGCATACAAAGGAGTAAAACAATAGGATGGAACTGGAGAGGTAGCTATAGGTCTTACGAAAACTAATAACAGCATCCATGTTACCCATATTATAATGCAAGGAAATTCTCTGTTAACTAGAATGAAATGTCAGCCAAGAACTCAAAATAAAACAAGTAAATGCCAAGAATTAAAAATAGAGGAACAGCTTGCATACAGCAATCATGTCGTCAGAAATGGGAACTTGTACTAGATGAATATAAGGCATCTGTAGAGATAGATGCAATAAAATGAGAACAAGAAGCCCCAGTGAAATCTCTTATTAACTTGCCATTTAAAGATTCAGAGCTCTTGGTTTTGCATATGAAGTTTTTTTGCAGGACATCAGATTTAAATGTGCACTGAAACCCAGAGGCATAAAATGGTACCTAGATAATCCCACTGCTGAAACAGTATTATATTGTCAGTGCTATGTCAGTACCTAGGTGAATTAAAAGAAAGGAGGAAAAGGGATGTATTAAATGGAAAACTAATAGCCAGCTCTACCATGACACTGTTTTATTTCTTTTACATTGTGGTTTGCTTCAGGTCTCTCTAATAGAAGCTATTTTTAATTGGGCATTAAATCATTGTGATTGATTATGTATATGCTTGCTATGTACCAGTTAACAGTTTCACTATCTCATTTTGTTCTTCACCAACTGAAGAAGATAACAATTCTAAGCAAAGTTGGACTCAAGGCAGAAGAAGGGTACTTCGATATCTAAGTACCCTAAAGAACTGAGTCATAAAAAATAAGCTGTAGTTGGTTTCCTTGAAGCAAAGTATTATTTCATTTTGCCAATAAATTCACTAAGGAATTCCATTCTAAGGCAATATTCTTTCTTTATCTGCTAGTAGTTACCAAACAGCATTATTTGAATGGTCTGGAAATTTTAAAGTAATGTTATTCATTTTCCGACTATCAAATATTGAATTAAGTAATTAGTATAGGCACACAAGAGTCTGATAGGTTAGCAGTTTATATTGCTGGGGAGTGAATGCATCACTATTTTAGCCTAGGCAACCCAGAAGTCAACTAACGAATAAGTTAGAGAATGGTTATCCCTATCTGGATCCAACGACTGAACGCATAACTCATTTTCTCGTGAAAAAAAAAAAAAATTATATGTATATTTAATAGAAATGTAAAGGATTTTTTATTCTACAGTGTAAGAAACCTTGCTGATTAGATATTTGAAGGCAATCGCTTTTCCTTCATACCAGAAAGCAAGCCATATATACTTCCTCATTTACTGAAGATTTTTGTGAATGTATGATAACAATTAAGGTTGATGCTGTAGTAAGGTAACAAGTGTGGTAAGTCTGACAAAGAGCAACATTTCTTTTGAACAGAATAAACAGGGATAACATAATTTAGTTTTTTCATAATTTAGATATAGGTATGACAAGTTAGAAATAATTGCCCTTAAGTTACTATGATGACTTTCTCTTCAAAATGTAGCTAGGTTCTTTTCAAATTTAGAACATGGCTATCCCTAATGTGAGAGGAGAACACTGCACTATAAAAAGAAAAATGTACCTTCTGTACTGGAAAAGTCTGAGAACCTCCTCCCTCTTAATTACTTCAAGTATAGCTTCTGCTTTTATACTACCTTAATTGAATACTAATTCACCATCTACTTTGTATCTCAATGAAGACTGGTTTTCTTGATTGTAGATGGGCAAGTTGCAGGTTTTATTACAGAAATTCAAAACTTCTAAAATCTTCCCTGCAATTTCACTAGCTTTTTCCCCTCTGACATTCCTGTCAGATATTTGCTCCTTTATTCCATTTTATATAAACGCACAGAGCTTTGCTTCCTTTCACATAGTGATAAAGCCATGCACAAGAATGTTCACATTGTAAGACATTTTTTAACCTGACTCTGAAGATCCTCATGATACCTAGAGAGAAAAAGCAGAATGGCAGCAATGAACACATATTTACCAAGTTCAATGTTGTTCCAAGCCTTAAAAACCAGATGAGCTATTGCTCAAATATCTGTGATTCTCTGTGTAGCTAATCACAACACTTAGATGCGTTTTGTGGTCCTTTTCTTCCAGTATTAAGCTGAAAGGTCTCTCTGTAAATCCTTTAAAAAATCCAGCACAACTTTGTCTGGATCCTGTAGTATTTTATTCATTTCCAGTCTTCCAGAAACCTTTCCTAAGTTAGTGAATATTTGTATTTAAAACAGTTCATTTGTTGAGCACTGCTGATGATGGACACCATCACTTACATGTTTTTATTAGGTTGACCATTCTATACAAACTCAGCATATGCCTTTCTTGTCAATGTCAGCTGTTGTTCAAGCTTACATCACATCTTTAGAATAAAGGCTCTTTCCTGTACTTGACTCTCCAGTTGCGTTCATTTAATAGACTCTCTTGGGTATAGCCTTTGAAAATCTCATCTGCTGCAAGATGTATTTGGCATGGCAAGCAGATTGCACCCTGCTGTGCTGTGCAAAATATTATATCTTAGTGATACTTTTCAGTGGAATCTCTGCAGTATGCCAACTAGCAGAGGACCATAAGCAAAAGGGATAAAATCATTCCATATTTCAAAGCAGTTGGGTTTTTTGTTTGTTTTAGACAAGCTACTTTAATAATGCAGTATAGAAATATAATTCAAGCTTGAAATGAAATTAAGAGACAAATAGAAGTGCTAATGAAAACCGGGTAAGCATTAGTGTGGCACATTAACAGATCTAGTTTAGAACTGAAAAGAGCACCGACCAGCACCGATCTCTTAGAGTGCCTCATGAGATATACACAGAAAGCTGATGGAGAGATTGCTCAGCACATCCAGAATTCACTATGCAACAAAGGGTTTAGACTGAGCTTCCTAGACAGAACTGCTATATTGCAATTAAACTCTATGTTGCTGTTTAAGTGTTGCCTAAACTCTATCAGGATACAGATTCACAAGACTTCCATTAACTATTTGAAGTACCCTTTCAACAGGATTTCAAGGCTCAAAAAATTCCACTATATGTTATTCAGTTTATAATAATGGCTAGAGACATTAGTATGATCATCGCCCATTGCTGTACAATATAAAAGCAGATCCCTTTGCTGAAGATCTCTTTAACCAGAGAAGATAAACTGTTGGGAAAGAAACAGAGACAGACAAAGGAGAAAACTCTCATGAGGTTAGGAGGCAAAGTAATGGCAAAAAACTCAAAACATTACTTGGGCCACCGGAATCCCTACCTACTGCTCTATCCACTGGGCACATATTAGCCCCACTCATGCTACCACAGCTTTTTGTCTTTTTTCTTTTAAGATTTCAGACATTATATGAATATAATTTCATTTCTTTACCAAAAATGGTGGTCAGACACTAGAACAGACTTCCTAGAGGGGTGGTCAATGCCCTAAGGCTGTCAGCATTTCAGAGGGCTTTATACCATGTTTTAACCTAGTCAGCCTTGAGTTGCTCAAGCAGATAAACCAGATGATTTTTGTAGATCCCTTCCAACCAAAGTGGTGTAGTCTATTCTAGTCCATGTCACATAACGCATTTTGCAAGAAAAGTGACATAACATTAAGAAAGGAAATCAAAGTCTTGCCTTAATTTACAAAATACATTCTACAATGTGTAAATATTCTACACCTTCCATTTTTTTATATTTTTCTTCCTGCTCAGAACTCTTCTGTCTTCTACAGGAAGTTTGGTGCCTTTGATCTAAATTAAGGAAGTGTAATCTAGAGGAGAAAAAAAATATCTGAAATAAATGTGAACCAACCAATGCACAATTCATCTATCTTTTTTGCAAGAGCACAAAAATCTAGTAATATGGGACATCAACAAAGATGCTGCTAAGAACAGGCAGAATGATCATCTATTTACTCATAGCCACTGACATCAGATGTATATAATTTCTTGCAGCTCTTTATTTCAAGAAAAGAGATCAGAAGAAACCTCCCCAGCTCACCATCACTTTTGGATACACTCCTCTTTGTGGACACTGTGTGAAGCAATGGGAGACAGGGAGACTAAAAGGACAAGCAGAAAAACAAAATTAACAGAAAAATCCCCCAACAAATCCTAAATCCCAATTCTCCCCATTCCCACAATACTAGGTCCCAACTGGTTGTAACAAAATCTCCTTTTTACTGCCCAAGTGGCACTGATTTATGATACAGATCATATTTACAGAACTTGAAAGATAAAACCATTTGTAAAGAAATCATTACCATTAGAAAGGTTCCTAAGTAGACCACTGAATGACTTTGAAATGCCATTATTATGCAACTCAGTTTCCAATTGTGAATCTCCATCTTCCAGGCTCCTAAAACAACAGCACCCCTACATCCAAGTCACTCATGAAGCTGAGGCACATTCTTTTGGTCAGCCGAAAGTCAGTATTTTTTCCTTTTGCTTACACACAAGAGTGTATGTGCATGCAGACACAAAGGCACAATGCCATATTGACATGGGATACTTCAGCCAGGTTAGGGAGAGTTTCCCAGCTGACCATGCTTATTCCAAGTAAAGAGATATTCTTTCCCTTGCTAAAACTGAAGAATTTGTTCTAATTATTAACTAGCATGGAAGGAGAAAAGAAAATTATCGGAAGAACTCTCATCTTGTATGTCTTGATAGTAGGAAACAAGTAAATAGAAGAAAAATAGCTTGGTATTACGGCAACATGAAGACTTGGGACTCAAATAAAACACTGACTCCCTTTTTAAAAGAGAACTGAAGTCACTGATGAAACCAAACACCCTCTGTCATACGCTCTTGTTAGGTGATTCAGTTCCTTTACACATGGACATTTTAAGCTTGGTACTGCTCTGACATTGCTGAAACATGAGCCTTTTACTTAGCAACACCTTCTGTGAATTCTTCTTCCAGCCATCCTGGTACCTTTCTCCATGGCCTTTTTGTTTCAGCCCATCTTTCACCACAATCTCACCAAAGGTTTGAGTTTTCTGCTTTGACTCTGCAGGAAGATTGACAAATATGATTCGGCATGATGGATACTGTGCTATATGGAAGTTTAATTTGTCCTTGTGTGGCATGAAATGAAGGTACAGTTAAAATGATTGCACTCAGCTTATGCGTAAATGATTATTTTTTCTTACAAGATAAAATCCTTAAAAATATGTTCTGCTCCAGAAGCATGCAACTTCATGTCATCTGTGCAAAATTTTCTGTGTACTTGCTTCATCTTCTCCCTGCATGATTCTAAGAAACATGCCTTGTTAGCTCTGCCTACTCCCCTCTGTCATGGGTTCAGCAGTAGTGGTCGTTTTTCTCTTCTTGGTAGCTGGTGCTGCTCTGTGTTTTTGACTTTTGGTTTGGGAAGAGTGTTGATAACACCAATGTTTTGGTAACTGCTTAGAACTTTTTGGTCTGGCCAAGGACTTTCTGAGTCTCATGCTCTGCTAGGGAGGAGGGTGAGGCAGGAGGGAATGGAGACAAGGCATCTGATCCAAACTGACCAAAGAGGTATTCCATAACACAGCACATCAAGCCCAGGAGGTAAAAACTGGGGCAGGAACCCGGAAGAGGGTAGTTCACAGCTTGGTTGCCGGGTGGTGAGCATTTGTATCCTCTTCCTTTGTATTTCTCCTGGTCATTATTATTATTGGTGGTAGCAATAGTGGTTTGTGTTATACCTCAGTTACTGGACTGTTCTTATCTCAACCAGTGGGAGTTGCATTCTTTCGATTCTTCTCCCCATCCCCCCCCCCCCCACACCCACCTTGCAGTGGGGGGGAAGAAGGAGGGGGAAATGAGTGAACAAACTGTGTGTTTTACAGCTTAAACCACAACAGCTCTTTTAGGAGGGGGAGGTGAATGAACAAACTGTGTGTTTTGCAATTTCAAACCACGACACCCTCTCTTCTCTCAGTTCAGCCAAGTAATCAACTGTCCCAAGGTCAAATGACAGCAGGGAGTGAATGTATTCCATTGGTGCAAATTACCTTGAGTCTGACAAGACAAGAGCTACTGTGGCAATCTTTTATAAATATATACAGAATTTTCATAACACCAAAGACTTTAAAAAGCTATATAAATTATACAAATGTCACATTTTCCAGTATTAAAAAAATATACTTCCACTTTCACCTCCAAGTGCATAGAGTATGATCTTGAAAACAAGAGAATTACCTTTTGTTTTACAAATAAATACAAGTAGAGGTCAGAAAGCATCTTTCAAATTCATTAGAAGTAGGAAACATTCAGTTCAAGGGAGCAATTTTTATTTAATCTCTAAAAATAAAAGCATTTAAATTATATTAAAGAGTCATCACTTTACGTTTTGGAACAAACTCAGAGTAAACATAAAGTCACAAAAAATTTAAAAGAAATTAAAAAAAGTTTTTGAAAAGGTACCTATTGGAAAACAATTCACACAGATAGGACAGGCAAATCTGCTTTGTTGTTACCAAACTGTATCAATTTCTGTGGTTCATAAGAGTGTCGGTACCTAAAGTAAAAACATTTTTAACATTTTGAACAATGCTTATTACTCTAATCCATTCATTAAAAAAATCCTAAAAATATCCTGCTGTCCTAGGAGTAAAACAATCAGGCTCACTAACAGGCAAACAGCTCCATCCAAGAGCTTGACCTTTAGTGGATGATAAGATGAAGTATATTAATTAGTTAAATGAAAACTAAGTAAATGATATTAATTGTTTTTCCTAGCATCCATCATTTACCATTTCAAGCTAACAGAAATCTATAAGGTATCTTTCAATGTGCTGATGGGGACACCCACATGTGTTTTGTAGAGTTAAAAGTATAACCCTCCAAATTATTTTTCCAAATAAGTACTACAGACTATTTAATATTTATTTATTCTTTAATACATATCTGTTACATTTAACATTTGCTTTGTGTACAGCCAGCATGAGTATCATTCTCAGCACATGCTCTCTAGGAAACAGTTCAGCAAACTCACTTCAGTAATATCATCCAAGCCTAAAGAGGGAAAACTGTCTGGTATGCATACAGACTCCATCAAGAAACCCACAAAGGAGCAGAGTATTCCAATGAGCATCAATGTCTGTGAGACTGGAGCGCCAATCATGCAATCAACATATGGATAGCAAATGGCTTTTCCAAAGATTAATTTATCAAACGTCAAAGAAAGTCGTGGGCACAAGGAGTCTAATGCATTCTTTTCCTATTGTATGCAATCTGACTACAAGCCAACCACTTTATTTTATTAATATGACAAGATCCCTTACCTGAGGCTAAGAGATCCTTTCTTACCCAAGGCAGAGAGACCCCTTATTTGTGACAGATCCTTGTCAAGTGACTGATGTCATGCTGAATTAATACTGAAGAAACATGTGCAGTTGATTCCATTACACATAAACCATTATCTCAATCTGAGATGAAGATTAGACCTAGCCACACCTAAGATCCATCAGGAGTTTAGAAAGCAAGGGGGTCCACTCTGAAACTCACAACTCAACAGGAGGGTATCCCTTAGATTTTTGCATCTCCAATCTTTGTGTAAATCATTCTAGCTCAATTCTAGCTCTCTTTTCCTTTTCATCCACGTACTAATAGAGTAAACTTTACCATTAAATTTCATTAAGGCACACATTTACAAATTCATATTAAAACTAATTTTGCTAATACCTTTGATAGTGATTCTTTAAGCAACCTGAATCATTCATCTGCAACAAAGTGGCATAGTTGGCAGGATACTAAATCAAGATTCATGATATCTTAGAATCATAGAATCATAGAATAGTTATAGCTGGAAAGGACCTTAAAGACCATGTAGTTGCAGCATACCTGCCATGGGCAGGGACACCTCACACTAAACCAGGTCACCCAAGGCTTTGTCCAATCTGGCCTTGAACACTATCAGGGATGGAGCATTCACAATTTCCTTGGGCAACTCATACCAGTGCCTCACTGCCCTTACTGTAAAGAATTTCTTCCTTATATCCAATCTGAATTTATCCTGTTTAACACATTACCCTTTGTCCTATCACCACAGTCTCTAATGAAAAGTCCATCCCCAGCATCCTTGTAGGCCCCCTTCAGATACTGGAAGGTTGCTATGAGGTCTCCAAGCAGCCTTCTCTTCTCCAGGCTGAACAGCCCCAGCTTTCTCAGCCTGTCTTCGTACGGGAGGTAATGTGTACCTTCATGAACATCATCAGTTCCAAAACTATGCCTAGATCTCTGTCTTTGCCCTAGATCTCTCCCTTTGTCATGGATACAGTGAGTCCCTTACTCATGATTCTTCAAGGTCATGACTGCAGAGAAAGGAGGTCATTATCCTACTATAAGCTATCTGATTGGGTAGGACAGTGGCTGTCCCCAGTCAAAAAACAACCCATCAGCAGTCAGAAGTAAAAGCCTGATCTCTGAAGACCAGAGCTTTATCTAGTTGCAATATAAGTCATGCTTATATAATTTCTTCTTTATTTTCTCTCTCTTTTTTTTTCTATACTATATAAATCTACAATTAAAGAACATTTAAATATTTCAGGCAATTAGACATGGACTTTTTTTTTTTTTTTTTAATAGCAGTCAATAGACAGGCAGATGTGATGCTCAAACATAATTTTAATGTTTGAAGTACAATAAACAAGTCAGCCTCAATCTGCGATAATAAGTACCTTTATTGCTGCCTAAAGGCTTTTGGGATCTTAATATTGAGCAGATGTTGAGGACTTCCCTAGCAATTATGGGAAGAACTAATTCTTTACTCCCCTACAGAAATGCTTTATATGATCTGCTTTATTGCATTTGTGGTTACTTGACCTATTTATCCACACTTTTCACAGTTTTGCTACATTCACCACCTTTTAAAGTAAATATCACACAGACAACATTGAATCTGTATTTTACTTCTAGTGATAAACATCATTATTCATGAGCCTGAAGTTAAGCATCAGTGGAACAATGGAAGAATCAACTTTTCTAAGAAATCAATAAAATGAAAGTGCCTACGGAGACAGTAAGTTTGCTCACCATTTAGGATCTCCTAAATGGACAAATACAAGGCTACTTCAGTCATTTGTTCTCAAGTCTTTCTTGACCCTGAAAGACCTTTGCTGCTAACCTCCTACCAATGCTCTAATCATCCCACACTTTGAAACAATGTCTGCGCAGTTGCCATTTTGCTGTCTCTGCAACCAACAACAAAATGTGCCATTTCACCAAATGTAGTATTATTTGGTCTTAGCACAGCACAAATATTTGATAAAGTTGTTTACCAACATCAAGACCTCTAACAATCAAACTGGCAAGCATACAAGAGCTACTTGAGATCTAAAGCTAGCACCACTTAGGCAGCAGTTGCTGCCTCCTGCTACATGGCAACAGAGTACTGTGTTCCAATTGGAATACTACATTTGACTGATGTGCAGCTCCATGTGATCATACTTATCACATCAGTATCAGCTCACATCTACACTCTGGCTGCCAGTGCTGAATGATATGGATCTGCTGTGTATTCTGTATTAACCGTTTCATCTTTATCTTATGGTCAAAAGCTCTCCTGAATTCTGGAGTATACAGATATCTTTAGATTCCTCTGAAATACTATGCTGCTTTAACTTGCCTTAGAATGATTGAACCTTATCAACCTTATCCACTTTCTCGTCCTGTCATTCAGCAGCTAAATCCATCATGCCATTTCTAGATTCTTCTCAGTTCTGCACTGAATGAAGGGCAGTGCTACCATTCCCTGTCTCATTAAACAATCAAATTTCGACTGTTTTTTTTAAACAACCAAAGTATCAGATGTGGCCAGACACATGATTCAGATATGAAGAACTGCTCTGCATATGAATTTTATGGGGTCAAAGCACACTGAATTTATGGCAAATGCTTCAGCTTGGCAAAATCTGCAAATGATGGCAATAGTATAAAATCAGTTACTCTGATCATGTCTGGGATCGAAAACAGCCACTTTAGCAATCTTTTATGCTGTCATCATAAGGGAAATGAGTTCTTACTCTGTGTGCTCCTTGAAGACATAAAAATCCATTAAGGCAATTTTATTAGTCATGTAGGACAGAGAATCCAAAATCGTAACACAACCTTGACTCTGTTATGAAGCCAAACCCACCACAGTCACAGTATATTCCTTATGATAGGTGAGGAAACAAAAGTAAGATCAGCAGTTGGGAAAAAGATCACAAGCTTCTTAATATTTTATGCTAGCTTAATGATTTTGATTAAAACAAGTCCCTTTTTTTTTTTTTAACTACCACTGATATTACATATGCATAGAATATTTTATCAAGGATTATATTAAGAAGTCGGTTAATTACCTGCCTGCTGCAAGTAATTTCAAGAATGATGTATTCATTTAGGTAAATTAATTTACAGATTAAAAAAAAGGACAACAAAAAACCCAAACCAAAACAAAAAAAAAAACACCAAGAAAAGGAAACAAAGTACCCAACCAAAAAATCCTCCAAGAATCTACAAGCAAAAAAGTAGGTATCTTTTTCTATGTTGGCAGTTTTAAATAGCTGAATCTTTGATTTTTTTATTCCTTTGACTATAAAGGAAATACTGGAAACTGTATTGTCATGTTGAATTTAAATCCCATGAAAGGAGAACTCAGACTCAATTTATTACTTAGTGCTTTTATTTTATTGTGCATGTGGACTCAATAAATTAGAATGCCCATTAAATTGAATGGAACTTGCGGCATCATCTAGATTCAGGCTTTCAGCCAAATTCTACCCTTCTGTAAAAGTTATGACGAAGCTTTAGCTTCAGGGGATGTATGTATGTTTCAAATAAGCCACAGATATGTTCCACATACTTTCGATGCTTGCTCTTTATCTCTCAGTTTTATGTATCTAGGTGTAGTTTCATTGAGTTTCACAGAGTATTTATCAGATTGGCTCTTTTTAGTTTTGTTTTTTGACTGAAGAAACATTTTTTTTTCTCTTTAGTATATTACATGACCTTTCAATATGGAGTAGAAAGAAAGAACCTGGTTAACTATTTCTTTATGAACACCAGCATATCCCACTGTGGTGGTGTATAGCACATTCTGGGGCCTCACATGGATGTTTTTCATTCTATGCTCAGAAGCTAAAACCTCTGAGGTACACAGAGCCCTGACAGGACAGGGGAGACTTGAGGATGTATGAAAGAAAAGAACAGCTATGTCCAGGTCTCAATTTCTTGCAGATTTCTGACTTCAAGGGGTTTTCTTCTGCAGACTTTGCAAACGATAGCAATCTCTTTTCCTGGGGCTACCTAGGCTTAGACTATCTACAGGCATGTGGACTCACAGTACAAAGAATAAACAGGCTTTCACTACAGTCCACTTCAGGATAGGTGGTTTTGCACTGCTTTTAAAAAGGATAACACACAGGTAATTTAATAGTTTCAGACTACTTCCCAAAAACTCTTACTGCATATATAAAGGATTGTGAACACTGTTGTAGCTCAGTTTGTCATAATGCTGGCTGAACAAGGTGCTCAGTTAAATCACTTAAAGAAAATACCTGTAGCAATAAACCATTTCTTTAAAAGATTACAGATCATTACTGTCTGTTTCTGCCCTCAGTTACTGCTATTGCTTTCTGCACTATCTTGTATGTTTATTCCTTCATATCTTCCTCCACTTTCATATCCTGTCCTTCTAGTAATTACATGAGAGTACCTGTGGAACCAGTGATTTATGCTGCTAGTGTTAATATCACTTTCAAATTTACCCTGTTACAGCACAAAAATTACTGATGTTTCAGAGATGCAGCCACTCAGCCCAACAGCTTTTATCTTCATGTTGTGCTGTTCTGTGCACCTGCATCTCTCTTTATGTAGGGCAAGGCATTAGAGAACATTTCAAAGTGTTCTTCTGTTTGATTGTACCCATTCAGTCCTGCTTTTCTCTACTACCAAAAATAGGGAACTCTGATGCAGGTTACCAAGATAACTGTATGATTTTAGGAAGTCAGAGATGCACCTGTAGCCAAACTAAATTTATCTCCCAGAAAGGGCATATCCCTGAGTCCTTCCACTACTTTGACAGGAAAGCCAAGTTTTTTAAAAGCTTATTACTTCCCTGCACCTTCAGGCTCAATTATCTGATTACTAAATTGATTTTGTAACAGAACCAAGGTACTACATGTTTCTTTTGCCTCTGAATATCTTTTTTTCCTTTATTTTTTGGACAGTCAATCCATATAGAAGAACTCTGTGATTACAAATTATTTTTTTTTCTTCTACTGCTACAACTACTACGGTTAATGGTTTTTAATTATTAACCTTGTGACTGTAACAGCTTTAGAAGACTAGCTGGAAAAACTTTGCTACAAAAAGCAACAGATAAATCACGTATGAGATACAACTCAAACACTGTTACTGCCGGTCTGCACGTTTATTTCGCGGCCTACTCACATAATCAAAGATAAGACTTCAGGGAAAAAAGCAAAAACAAAAACAAAAACAAAAACAAAAACAAAAACAAACAAACAAAAAAAAAAAAAACAAAAAAAAAAAACCCAACAAACCAATGCAAAAGGAAACATTTTTTTAATAAAAATCTTCCAAAATCTCCATGTTTACAGTGAGTAAGCAGTCTTTTCAAAATCCAGACTCATTTTTTACATTAATCCTTCCAAAGATATAGCTGCACTCTGGATCCATATCCTAAACAAACATATTAAGGAACTTTAATATACACTTGTATTTTATTTTGCACATAGTAAAACCAAACCAAAATGAAACAAAAAGCCCATAAAAAAAATGCAGTTACGATAATTCTAATACATGGTACCCTGCATTGAATCTTTCACTGTGATCTTCAAATTAATGGGTCAGTTGGAGGATATGACAGGCACTATGGCTTTGTTTGTTTTGTTTGGTCTGTCAGGTTTTGTTTGTTGTTTGGCTGTTGTCTTAATTAGGCTTCCACTGTGGTTTGATGTTTTGGAATTTCGTAAGTTTTAAAAAACAGTCTTTCATGATTGAGTGCGCACTAGTGCAAAATAACGCGCTATTATTTTGACAGCAAAAAGTTGGCCTTTATCATCAGTGATATAACTGTCTTAGAATATAAAATAACATTGATTTTTAAACGCCTTGTATTTTTTTTAATGTTATCAGCAAGGTACGATTTTCAGTTCATATTTTCCTTTTATAAAATTATTCCTACAAATTTTCTTTGCATGGCGTCAAATGCCATTTCCATTACAATAATATTCTGTTGATTTTGACTTTCATATGCATAAATGCATTGCAATAATAAAAGGCAGCTGTCAGTGCTTCCACATTTTCATTTCAAGTTTTTAATGAATAGCTCAATAAACATGTAAATGACTGCCATATTACTTACATTTACAGTAAACATACCAATCCTATTTGAAGTCTAGACTTATAGTCAAAATTTATTCATCTGTATAGGAGAACTATTCATATAGGCTGATTACAGTTATGGCTGTGCCCATTTGAAGTAAAGAATCATTCCCCAAAGCAGTTTTATATAAAACCACTTGCACTGGTGGTTCAGGATGTTTCGTATTCTGCATGAATAATTTATAATGAACTTCAGTCTTTGTGAGAAATACATTATTTTACTATAGATGAAAATAGTTCAATAATGACATTCCTTCTTTGATCAAATATTTCTTTTGCAAAAATACCTGTAACATGTATTCATCTGTAAACAGAAATACCTGTAACTCACATGGAATTAAATTTACTGTAACAAAACAGTCATGACAGAGGGAGATTTACAGGGATGGAAACTCTTGGCTATAGATAAAGAATGTCTACATGCTGGCAAAAACAAACAAACAAACAAACAAACACCAAAGAAAATAAATAAATAAAGTAAAATTTTCCTGTGCCCTGAAAAAAAGCCATTACTTATTATCCGTGAAAAGCAAAATTTCCCCAGTCAAGGAGAATTCTGTAGTTATACAGCCATTCATATCTCCTGGATTCTGACAGGATTTTTGTTCAAGTACATGGCATACAAGTTACAACATTCATAGTTCTCTGAGAACAGAACATTTTCTTCTAAATCACATAAATAATAGTTATCCCTTCTTAGCTGGTGCTGCTACTGAAATAATATTTCCCCAAAACATCACAATCTGATATATGAAGCACAGCTAAACCTACAGTATGTCATCTGAAAACCCTAGCAAGCAGAATGCTGTTTACCTTACTCATGAGTATCACCACACTACCAAGAAGAGAAAACTCATACTTGTGCATCACATACCATCACATAAGAACTATCAACTTTGTAGCAGTTGCCAAATTCGCTCTAAGTTTTTCTGTTGGCTTTGTTTGTCTTCCACTATTGTACATGTTGTTATATTGACATTTATTGTCAGTTTTATTTACAGTTTTATGCATGTCATTTCAAATGCTTGGTATATTTCTATATTTTCTAACACAATACGTTTATGCGATGGGGTGCTTGCAAAAACAATTCCTATTCTAAAAATGGGAATTTGTTCTATTTGATTTATGCCAGTTAGATATGACTGATGGAGGCTCTAACGACAGGTAATATTTCATATGATATGGTGCATCTCTTATAAACACAACACATGTTGTCTGCACATTACATACTGTCAAAAGTGCCAAATAAAATTTGCTGGACTTGTCAGTGAAGAATGAAAATTTGTCAGTGATGGCTCTTCAAGTATTCTATTTAGGTAGTAAGCACAACTTATTTGGGAGCTATTTAGCCACACTTGGTTGTGATATCAAGCAGAACTCAAGAAACTTTGAAGTTCTAAAATTTCCTGTCAGCTTCACAATAAATACATGAAAAAAAAAAAAAAACCACCAAACAAACTAGGTGGCCTAATCAGCAAAGCCTTATGGGATGTAAATAGCTAAACATCTTCCATCAGTCTTCCATCAGGCTGCAGCTTTCCCATTTTCACCAATCAGTAACTATTTTCCTTGCCCAGCAGAAATTAAGAATTGGCAACAACTAGTAGTGTTTTTATAAGTGCTTCACATTTCTCCATTAGGCAGTTAATGGACTGAGTGAGAGCTCAGAGTCTTGAGAATATGAACCTAAAACTTGAGACAACCCCCAGAAAACCTTGTCCAATATTATACAGCTATGCTGTACTTGAACAAGAGAGGAGGTTTGCCCAGAGTAGACTGGTTTTCTTCCAGCAATTTCATGAGTGCTGCTTGTTTCCCAAGATTTAAAAATTGCAACTGTTCAAACAAATCTGTACTTAAAATGAAGAAAGCACTAAACTTGAAAGATGCAGAGAAAGAGGTAAATAAAGGTGTGATAGCATTCACTGATGATACTAAAGTACTCAGAGTTCTGAAAATGAGTGCTGACTGCAAAAAATATGCAGAAGGACCTCAAAGTACTGAGCAACCAGGTGATAACACTGCAGGTGATCACAAAAGGTGACAAATAGTAAAAATAATGTACTCCAGGGCAAGGGAGTCCTAACTGCATATAAACAGTGATAAACTGGAAAGAGAAAATACCCAGCAGTCCACAATCCCCTAATGAATCCAATACTCAGGAAATGAAAATAAAAACAAAATAGAATTCTCATGATGGCTCTGTATGGACCTGCAGTATGCCTACAATCAAAGCTATAAAAAGGAACAGCAGACTAGGACTTTCTAGCCTTAAAAAGAAATACCTGCAGAGGTATATGATAGATGTCTTCATAAGTAACAGTGTGAAACAGCTAAACAGAAAGCTCAGATAGCAGGTTCAAAATAAAGGAATAATGGAACTGATTCACAACCTACGGCAGTTCAGTGCTGGAATTAACTGTCTCATGAGTGGTGCACATATCAACAGTTTACCTAGGTTCAAAAAGCGATTAGACAAACTCACAGAACTTCCCTTTGGGTTTATTAAACTCAAACACGACACATCTGGTTGAGAAAATTCATTTAACAGAGTTTCCATCAGACTCCCATTAGCCTGAGGAAAAGCAGAGAAGATAATGAAAGAAAGTAAAAAATAAAAAGTGGAAAGAAAAAAGTGGAAAGAGGAAAGAAAATTAAAAAAAGCTATGCAAAATAAGAACTGTAATCTTGATGGAAAAACAGTTCTAAGAAGTCCAAGAAAAATGTAGGACACTAACGCCAGTAGACATTTTGACATAACTGAAAATATATTAAAGACATTATAACAGAGAGGCCTATTCAAACTCTGTATCTGTTTTCAAGATGATCACCTCCATAAAGAAGGTTGATTTTTTTCCCTTAAGAAAACTTTAGTAGTATATAGTTAGTGAGATATTTACTACCTTAAATTGCTGTGCTTTGAAAATTCTAAGTGCAACAACAATGTAATGAAGCATAGATTATACTCTAATTCACTAAAATGAGTAAGCAATAGTTACAGTTGAATGTCAGGAATTTAAGAGAAAGCTGCTTGAAGAACAGATCATTTTATCACTTACTATTCATTTAAGGCATTATGCTGCTTAGGAATAGCTAGCATTTGTGTCCATCAGTCCATGAGGTTTATCAGAACACTCATATGAACACTTTGCAGCAGTCAATGAAAACCAGACATCAGCTGCTTAAAGCCTTACCTTGTTAAAGGCAATAGGTAATCTCACAAGAATTCAAGATGTGGAGAGCTAGTGCCTAAACAATCTTGGCATGGTGTTTTCTCTTTTTTAAGCATACCACAATTGTTCTGTTCAGTGGATAATACAAATGTCTGACTTTCATCAAATTCTGTAGTGTGAAGTGCTAAACTCCCATTTGCCAGCTACAATTCCCCTCATCTTTAAAATATAAAAGAGAGAAGAAAAAAAATAATAATATTTCTTCTTTATGTTTATAGTAAGGCGATGGCTGACAACCCATGTGTGTTATTGTGAACATAACTACCTTGTCAGTTTTTACCAACTGTATTATATACTCTGCTAGAGACACATATTACAGGAATATTACAGTAGACTACAAACCTGCAATTACTTGAACATTTAAGTTCCCCTGTGACAACCTGGCTTACTTGTGATATAAGGACACACTAGAGAAAATGTGTTGTTCTCTCATCTTCATCTTTGATTTACTTCAAGACTTCATTAAGAAAAGCTATTATGTGTCTGAAAGCCTCTGTTAGAAGGAAAACAAGTTTTCTTGTTAAAGAAAAACAAGAAAACAAACCACCTCACCTGTCGATACTTAGCATTGAAATAAGATGATACCTAGACATCTTTTTTACAGAAGGTAGCATCCCCGATCTAAGTAGAAACAGATATGTTGCATATTATGTGTTCCCTGCATTATTCATCTTGGAGTGAAAGCAGCAGCAGCTTTGCATCTAAACCAAGAGGTTTTCACTTTATCCACCAAAATAAAACCCAAAACCCTCTTGTCTTTAAGTTCAAGTGAATTTCTGGTTGTTTTTTTTTGGCTGGCTCTTTCACTGTCTAAGAAATCAAATCTCTGGAGAAGGTGACAGCACAGAGTGCTTCATTGCTTCCTTGGAATGCATAGAAAAAGCTACTTCATGGGCAGCCAGGAGAGTCCTGATGACTTACTACATTATGCCTCTTGTGACACAGATGCCATGCATTATCTACGTCTAATTTTTTACTTTAGGGTGGCCTGTTTTTTTGGCGATGGCTTCAGATTGACTTTACCTTCGTGTGCAGACATACCCATTACTTGTCTCTCCTCAACTACCACTTTTGTGGTTAGAAACCACTGAGATTACAAATCTTTCTTAACAATGACTTGTACCTTTAAGAAACTAACACATTGCCTATGATGTAAAGTAGTTAATCACTTTCAATAGCTCATTAAGCTAAGTTTATAATTTCTCCTTTTCTCATATACGGATTGTTTCTTTGTTACATGTTCATAGGTCCCATAGAACAATTTACAGTTTCTAAACTTTGTGAGACAGGACACTGAATTAGGCTGATCTTTGAAGTGATCCAAGAAAGATACTCTCATACTGTATAGTCAGTTTTCAGTTTTACATAACCTTCTTGCATTGATAACTTTTAGTCTTTAACAAGCAAATACTATGATCCCATCCCCACATTATTAATGAAATTACTCTGCAAGGATAATATCTCAACAGCACCACTTAAGAGACAGAAATGGGGGAAGGAGGACTACAGGTTTTATTGTCCTTATAACCACTCTGTAGTTGAAATATTCCAGAGTATCTCCCTAATTGCTTTTATTGTTAACATGTTCTTTGTTACTCCTTTGTCTTTAACCACCCTTAAAATCCTCTTCTGGTTCTGCTAGTACTCTGTGAATAGTGTTTCTATATCTGCTGTTGGCAATGAAACTACTAGATAATCCATTTAAGGCATTGCAATTTGGTTTCATATCTGAGGGGATAGTCAGGCTGCTAAAGTACAGTGGCTGATGCTGTTTTCCTGTGTAAAATATAATAGTGGATGAAGATTAACTAGTGCCATGATATGAGTACTGATGAACATTCATCAGTACAGTCAGCAAACACTTTAGAAACATTATATAGTCTGAACAAAGCACAGCAGACTACCTAAAGGATACCAAGAGGCGATCAGACTGTCACTCAAGTGTCCTGCATGAAGTGTTTCACACTTACTAGTAAAGGACTATACTCTAAATTACCAGCTCTTTACTGGAGTTCAATATTCCTGTCCTACCACTTTGTATATATGTGCGTGTAGGTATTGCAGGAAGAGAATCAGTGAGAACTCTGGTGGTTTCTCTAACAGGTAGGATAAGGCAGTGAACTTATCCAAATGTTACAGATGATTTTTTTAAAAATAATAGTCACATATTCTGGAGTTCTGCAACAGGTTCAGATACATACACTTACTAAAATTAGACTAATTCACCACATTGATCTAAATGAAAGTGATACATTAAAGAAAAAACAAATCTTTACATCTTCCTGGGAAATGACAAAGCAAAATAGAAACTATGCCTGAAGATAAAGCATTGATCAATATAATTTGTGGAAGGCTAACGTACCTGACTTATACATAGTCTAGATTTCTGTAGGTATTAAAGATGAAAATTTTTACGGCTTGCATGTATACAAACTGTAATTATAAGCAAAAGGCTGTCATCATGATTTTTAGAGCAAATAATGTTAGCATTTAAGTACCTTTTAAAGTGAAAAATAAATTAATTTCCAGCAAGCTGCAAACATTACAACTCATTCCATAGTTAAAGGAAGTTCAATTTCAAATACGCTAGCCGGTGACATGTTAAGAGCAGAAAAGGTACCACCCAGCTTGAGCAGCATGAAGATCTACATCCTTAACTGTTAAACCCACTAAATACATAGTGACAACTATTTTAAGAACTATTTCAACAATATATCGATGGTGCAGGGCTCTAATCACCTCTTCTAAAAGATCAGGTAGGTCATGGACTAGCCTACCCATCTGGTAACAGACAATAAATACCGTTTATCCTTCATTTTCAGATGGTATTCTTGACACTTCAGAAACCTGTTTTAGAGCAATCTTCTCACCCTCGTCCTCAGAAAGCAGACACACTGACATGAAAAATTTTAATCTAAGACATACAAGTTTCATCGATGCCTAATGTACCTTTTTTGTGGTGAATTTTATTATTCTTAGTGATAAAAATTGGGTAACAAGTGTTTTATTTTCTCTGCATATATGAATACAAAATACATGGAGAACTACCTTGTCCAGCTTGGGTAGCTGCATCCACAGTACTGTTAGTCCACAGAATAGTCAATTGATTAGTATGACAGAAATGATGCATGTTAATGCAGCAAGGACACAGACAGCCATAATCACTGACAATAGACTTTCATCAAATTCTGCAGTGTAAATAATGTCCACTGAATTTGCCCATTTTTAATTAAAAGGAAGGATATTTTTCATTATAGATTTTGGGAATGACACATTTAATGAAACATTAATTTCTTCTGCCTAATTGCAACACTATCAACACATAAGAAAGCTGTACTACCAAATCTAAGAGAAAAACTGAGCTTTGCATTTAAGAAGAGTAAAGAACATAAATCCTTCCTTTGTTTTTGCTGTGAATCAAATGTTGTTAAGAGTTATTAAACTGCTTACCTTTGGAAACTAAATAGATAATTAATACATATACATATAGCTTGTACTATGTGTGCATCACTGTACCAATGAGACAATAAATAGCACAAAGGTCTTAAGAATCTTATTCACATACATCTGTTATCCACTTCGGCATTTTTAACTCTTCAAACATATGTACTGTTGGGAACTTGTTCATCAGCACAAATAGAATGTATACCCCTGAGAAACATCTGTGCTTATGAAACATAGAATCATTGAGTTTGGAAAAGACCATGAAGACTTAAGTCCAACTGTAAACCTAACACTGACAAATACACCACTAAGCCATGTCCCTAAGCATCACATCTACATATCTTTTAAATATCTCTAGGGATGGTGGCTCAAGCGCTTCCCTCAGCAGCATGTTCCAATGCTTGGAAAAACCCCTTCGTGAAGCATTTTTTTCTAATATCTAAACCTCTCCTCTTGCAACTTGATGCTGTTTCCTCTCATCCTATCACTTTTTACTTGGGAGAAGAGACTGACACCCACTTTGCTACAACCTTTAAAGAAAAGGATGAAAATCTTCTAATCTCTGCAAGTCTTCTATCAAACGTCTTCTGTGAGAATTTTAGAGTGTAGCACACACAAAAAAAATCCTAGCTTCTTAACATCTTGACTTTCATAAATTAGAGATTTAATTACATACCTAATTTCAATCAAGGTATATAACATTGCAAGTATTCAATAACTAAATAGCAATCTCTGCGTTTCTCTCTCAGACGAAGCCTCAGTTCTAAGCTGTTCTAGTCATATCTACTTCCCATCCAAAGCACATATAGTATTTCTCAATCACCTACTAGAATTTTGATGCAGATTACCTAGGATTTCAGAAAAGATGAGCCTTGTTACTACAGTCTCTGAATTACTTCTGTAAGGAAAGGGGAGCTTGGCACCATAGTTCTCAACAAGATCATTTGTGATTTGACATTTGACTGGAAAACTTGAGTCAACCACTGGTGTGTCCAACTCCCTCCTCCCTTTTTTTTAATTATTGAAATAGAAGATTAGCCAGAAGGAAAACATATGTGTGATTTAAGGAAATGATGCTGCCAGCACATGCAATATAAAAGATTTTGCAACATCAAGTCTCTCCTTTCAGCCTTAAGAGTAATGTACTGATTTTAGCACAGCCTATATCATTGGTGGATTATTTAAATTTTAAGTGTATGTTTCACATAAGAAGCAAACCTAAGTTATTGCCCTTTGCCTCTGAAACACTGTACTGCTAGCAATATTGACAGTAAACCAAGATTTAAATGAGGTAGTTTAACAAAATATCTCTTCTTTTCCAAATCAAAAATAACTTATTGATTATTTATTATGCTGCAGACCAATAGTCAACTGCTGATAAAAAGAAGAAAATCATTAGAAATATCTTAGAACCCAGTAGTTTTAGAGTGATTAGGGGTTTCCTGGAATCTCTTTGGGCACTATTTCTTGGCTTGTAAGGAGTTGAAATTTTATTCACTCATCAGAAATAAATATTCCTGTGCATGGTCTTCCACTTTTAAATATTTATTCTTATGTTTCTTCTTACAAACTTGAAATATTTCTGTCAGTGACAGCAGCAAGGCTACTGACATATGGTTAGAGAACAGGTGCCTATTTTTTTAACCCAAGCTATTAGCTAGTCAACAAGATTTAGTTATAAATGATTTACAGGGCTATTACTAACAGCAGATTACTCTACCACATCTTCCTGAGAATATAGCCTGTAGAGTGACATTCACACACCCTATAAGCTCCAAAAGAATGCTATGCCATATCTCTCATGCTGTGAATAACACAAAGGATTTATTGTCTCTGTGAATTCCCAGATGAATAGTAGGCCAGTGATGTGAGATCATCACCTTGTGCCTTTAAGTTCCTTTGGAGCAGAAACTGTCAAAAAGAGTAATCCTGTTTCACAATACTGAGGGTACTAGATTTCTACTGACTTGCCGATCCATTAAAGTACTGTGATCTATCACAATTCTATTTCATACAACACTTTTAGGGTTCAAAAGACCCCACGGAGGAGTTGCATTTTTTATGTACTCCTCAAATCCCTGTGTTGTGATTAGTGAAGAACAGAAAAGGCCCTCTCCACCATTGTATTGTGGCAGAGAAGAAGATAACCAGACATAACTTCATCCTGTCCTTTCCACAGGTAATGGTGAAGCTATTAACAGCTGTGTTTTACAATCCATATTTCAAAAACACCCCCTCAAAAGCAAACGATCAGACATGACCTTTAATTCTCCTTATATCAGCAGCAAAGGACCTTTCCAGAAATATTTAGCTCAATGGCACTCATTTTGTATTAGCCCTTGCTCATTCAAGCTTCTTGAACGTGTCTGGAGGGTTCTTACACAAATTTTTTGACACTATTGATGGAACCTTTCCGACAGCTCATTAGGTGAATGGCAGAGAATTTATGAGCTTTTCCAAACACGCCTAGAGACTCGTGTTCATCAGAGTTCAGTCCTAGCTAACAGATTGCTGCAGTTCTGATTAAAATGTAAAGTAATTCTGAGCACACAACCTTTGGTGAAGCAAATGCACCATCTGATTAAAAAATAAAATGTTGCAATTGTAATAATAGTTTACCAAAAAGAATAATATGTTTGCACTTAATGAAACGAACAACAGTGTTATATTCCAGAGTATCTAAAAGCTGAGTGGAAAAAGACTATTTTAAACAAGTGACAGCATATGAAAGAGGCTCCTCGTTGTGATGAAGAGATTATTAAAACACACTTCTAACACAAACTGCCACAATCTCTGGATGGAATTTCTAATGAGGCATACATT
Organism: Psilopsiagon aymara; assembly: GCA_024733675.1. Lineage (NCBI taxonomy): Eukaryota > Metazoa > Chordata > Aves > Psittaciformes > Psittacidae > Psilopsiagon > Psilopsiagon aymara. The sequence continues at coordinate 2,452 of JANRGW010036502.1, read as the reverse complement.
TTACCCTTCTGATGATATTATTGTCGTTAAAAGTATTTCAATACTTCACAGGGAAATATTTTTCCAGACTCAAATTGAGGTCATATGCCAACAACATTCCAATTAATAACAACAACTATTCACTTCACATGATTTGAAAATAACATTTCATACCCAATAAAAGTGGAGGGTGTAATTTCACTATACATTAAATTAGATTGGGATGGTTGTTTTGTAAACATTTGTTGCCCCAAAGGGGTGAAAGAAGCAAAATGAACACTTACAAAGAGTTTTCAGGAAAGGTTTACATATTGTAGAATAAGGCCGTGTTGTAATTATTGTTGACTGCAGTAACAAACTCATGCTCACACCCTGCATACCATGCCCAGTTGCATTCCCCAAATCACATACTGTGAGACTAATATGGCAACAGCGGATAACAAAGTAGAACTTTACAAAGGTACTTCTCTATAATATAAATATTAAGAGCATTTACATTAAAAATATTAACCTATATTAAATACACAGAATATATAAAGAGGCATAATAAAGAATAAAATTATGAGCAATAAACAAAAATATTGGAAGATTCTCTTCAGAGGCTCTGTAGAAGTGCTACCTTTAAAATAGCATGAACCTAAAATCTATCTCATATACCAACTTAGCCACTGAGGAAGCACAGGCACATGACTGATGCATTCTTGTAAGTGCAAGTCCTATTAAGATAGCAATACATCTCTCCAAACTCCCACTTTTGTTAGAAAAAGTGCAAAAATATGCCACATTTTTTATAACACCCAAAACTTTGTTTCTAGCATAAAAATAACTTATAGTTTATGATCTTCCTTCACTTCATCTCTGTTTATTTTCTGCTCCTCCAACAACAGAGGAGAGTAGTGAGATGGGTGCTGTCAAGCAAGCAGCACAATTCAGTCCCTGTGCACCAGTGGCTCCCTCTCTTGAGGATGCAATGAGTTAGGGCTTCATACACTCACAAATATGAAGATACAGAGGGTGATCAACGATAAATCACCTAAAGGACGGCAGCAGCATTTACTAACAGCCAATGTGGAGAACAGTTTTGCCATATCACAGTAGGAATGAAATAGATAAGATTAGACTTCTCTGTGTCTCCTGTGCAAAGCTTCATAGACAAACTTCTCTGTCATATGTATGTGCCAATGAACACAATGTAAAGCAGATTTTCTCTTCCAAAAGCTCATGATACAGTACCTTCCAGACAGTGAGCTGCTCGCATATAGCTAATGCATGGCGCAAACACCAGCTGCTCAGCAGTATATGCTTCAACTAACTTGTGAAATCCATATTCTTAGTCTTACATCCAGTGAACAAGCTGACAAAGGAATTATGTCTGATTTAAGGGCCTCACTCTCTCAGAATTGATGGCTTGAAACACATTGATCCTCAGACTTTTAACCACATGCATAAGTTTCAATGTGGCATTAAAATGCATCAACTTCAAAGGGACATAACAGAGGCTGTAGCCAGGAAAACTACCTTGCTGCTACACATCTCTGAGTGAACAGAGGGAATCAGTCCTGCAAATGATAGGTGAAAAAACGTTCATCAGTGTGAACACAACACAGACTGCATTCCTAACTGTACTTCCTAGCTGTTAACTCCCCTGTTAACAGGCTTGTGAAAATAAGATAAGGATGTCTGTTCTCAGGACAAATTTGCAGAATTTCTCACAGAGAAAAACAGGGTTGAGAGACATTATGACTGGCTCTCAGCAGCTGAGTGACTGGTGGTTTGTTCCAGCCTTTACTGTCAGTGCCTTTCACAGACTGATAATACCTGCTGTTTGTGTTCTATCTAAAAGAACAAATCCTTCTCTTAAAAGTTAAACAAAAAATAAACTCTTTAAATGTTCTGGTGGATAGTGTTAACACTTTCTCCTCTGCCTGCCTTTCCTCCTTTTTTAAGATCTAAAATGAAAATGCAAGCCCATATATAACTGGATTCTAAAAATCCACTGAGTATTTTGCCATCCTACTTCTGCAGCCCTGAAACTGTGACTCGCCAGCATGTTCTTCCAGTGTTTAAATCTGTGATGCTCAGGAAATATTTTATTTTTCACCAGTGCCAGAAATAAGGTGAACATGACATGAAGGTTGAAAAGATTTTCAGTATAAGTGGCCTTTTTCCTCTTGCATTTTTTATAATGTGTTACATAATCAGGAGATAAAGTCTTCTATTATGTTGTACATTACTTATTAAACTGTTCATATCTCAGCCTGTGGGATTTACATTCTTTCAATTCTCCTTCCCATCTTGCCCAGGAAGGGGAAAAGGGCAGGGTGTGTGTGGGTTTGTGCGAGTGAGCAGCTGCGTGATATAGAGTTATTGGTCTAAACCATAACAGTTCCTGTCGAGGTTTAAGCCATAAATCAGCCACGCAGTTTGTTCACTCACTTCCCCCTTTTTCTTCCCTCTGCTCCTGGAAGGATGG